>JAVJIF010028534.1:0-46191 GCA_038442645.1 Agave tequilana
TACAATGCTTTGTTAAGATCATCAATTCGTAATAACATACTCTCTGTTTCTCATACATGCTCTTTTAGTGATGACATCTTGTTATGGGGAATGAACAAATGAAGTTACTAAGAAGTGAAAGAGTCTGCAATCTGCATCTATTTTGTTGATATCTATGGGAAAATTTAGTATTTATTCAGATAAAAAGAAATTTTTGCAGGAATTAAGAAACTATGATGTAACAAATTCTTTTTTGATAGAAAATCATAATGGGCTTTAACAAATGTGGGCAATTTTTTCTTTTTGGTCCAATAAAGTTTGGTGAAGGTGGAAGTAGGAATGAATCCCATCCTTTTCTTTTAGACTATTGCTTAGAAAAAAATAATTAGATAAGTAAAAAAAAAATGTGAAGAATTCTGAAAATCAATTGAAGATAGATTATTTTTGAATTACTAATATGGATTTAGTTGAGGCGTGTAATAAGACAAGCCTGTTAACTAAATTACAGATCAAAATAAAAGATGAAAGGAGGGAGGAGGATTTTGGTGGCATCAGAAGGAAATGAAGAGCTACAGATCCAATAGGCAATGGAGTAGCTAAGAGGAAGAGCAGTGGCATTAGAAATAAAACAGTAATAATTAAATTTAAAAAAGGGGGCAAACATGCAGCATTGAAATGTACCATTGACGCTGTAGTGCACATTTTTGCTAGATGATTTGGGTTCTTAGAAAAGGAGTGAGTTAGGTTAGGTTCTTATGCAGACTGGTCTATAGAGAAGAGATAGAAGAGAGGGTTAAGAGTTTTGTTACGAAGGCAGGTGCTGTTAAAGGTTTGGGATAAATATTTGATGTTCGTTTCGATGGAAAAAAGTGGTACTTTGGACCACTTCATGGCTTGTGAAGCCCGCCGAAGTGGTTTGCCAGTATAAACTTCCTCTTTTGCGCTGTGTGCAGCATCTTGTTGGAGGGCATTCTCATGTAGGACAGTGTACTAATATTTCTCTGAATGCTCATTGCTCAGTATAAGACCTTATTGTTGAACCCTGGAGTCTCCCTAATATATAATGATTTTGAGAATTTTTTTTTGTAATATTCAATGATAATTTAGAATTCTTAAGAGCAAAATCAGGAGAGTAAAGGGATAATAATTATCTGAACCAGCAAAGAAAGTTTGGAGTACAAATCATAGCTTTGAATAGGAAAAATGCGCAGCGGACCTATTGTGCTGAATTTTTTTTAACCAACAAGGGAAAGGGAATTTCTTAATGAAGTAACATGGAAATGCAGCAATACACCAGGCTTCCATATGAAGGCACTCTGGTCTTATATGCTCATTGCTCAATATAAGACCTTATTGTTGAACCCGGGAGTCTTCCCTAATATATAATGATTTTGAGAATATTTTTTGTAATATTCAATGATGATTTAGTCTTAAGAGGAAAATCAGGAGAGTAAAGGGATAATAATTATTGAACCAGCAAAGAAAGTTTGGAGTACAAATCATAGCTTGAATAGGAAAAATGCACAGCGGACTAGCGTGCTGAATTTTTTTTAACCAACAAGGGAAAGAGAATTTCTTAATGAAGTACATTGAAATGCAGCAATACACTGAGGCTTCCATATGAGGCACTCTGGATATGGCTCACTCAGGGCCGTATAGAGAAATACATATACTCAAAAGAAAGAAAAATAGACAGGTCAAAAAATGAAGAAAATGAATAAGCATGAAAACACACACACACTCTCTCTCTCTCTCTCTCTTAATATATATATCTCTTATATATATATATATATATATAATATATATATATATATATATATATATATATATATAGATAGAGAGAGAGAGAGAGAGAGGAGAGAGAGAGAGAGACTTGTGTCATTCCAGAAGGATTCGAGCCCGAATCCTTCCCACTCAAATACACCCTCCAACATTCGAAATATGATCCACTCAGGTGACGTTGATCTATATTATTTCAACTATCTATAAACCAAAATCAAGTGTTTTGAATACTTTTTGCCCATCCATCAAACGGCGCAAAATGGATGGCCGAAAGTAGTGAGTTGGTTAGATTTATGTCTTTAGACATACAATTCTCGATCTAGCCATTTGATCATGATCTAAACATTTAAAACTTCTACGAACCAATTTTTGTTAGGTTTGAAATGTTCTACACCGTTAAACTAACCAACTCACTATTTAGGCCGTCCGTTTTTCTCCGACTTGATGCATGTTAAAAAGTATTCAAAACACTTGATTTTGGTTTATAGATACTTGAAATAATATAGATCAACTTCAATTGAGTAGATCTTGTATTCGAATGTCGGATGTTAGTATTTGAGTTGGAAGGATTCAGCCTCGAATCCTTCGGAATGACACAAGTCTCTCTCTTTCTTTTCTCTCTCTCTCTCTATATATATAATATATATATATATATATATATATATATATATATATATATATATATATATATATATGTTCGCTAGAGCGGCCGGACAGTAAGCCACTTGGTTTGCTCCCAAGCTGGTGCCGATTCAAATTCCGCTCTCAATGACATTGGAGATTAGTCTGGAGGGCTTGTTGACCACCGAATTTCTTTAGGATGAAGGTGTGGGGCGCCTCTGGGATACCCCGAAATTTACCTTTCCTATATATATATATATATTATATTATATATATATATATATATATATATTATATATATATATTATATAGACTTGTGTCCTTCCAAAAGGATTTGAGCGTGGATCCTCACTCAAATTCAACCCTCCACATTCGAATACAAGATCCACTCTGTTAAAGTTGATTATATTATTTCAAGTATCTATAATCAAAAATCAAGTATTTTTAATACTTTTTGCCCATCCATCAAGTAGAAAAAAACTGACAGCCTACATAGGAGTTGGTAGTTTAATGGTGTAGAATATTTGAAACCTAACAAAAATTGGTTTGTAGGGGTTTTTAAATGTTTAGATCATAATGAAATGGTCGGATCGAGAATTTGTATGTCTAAAGATATAGATCTAACCAACTCACTACTTTCAGCCGTCCATTTTGTGTCGCTTGATGGATGGGCAAAAAGTATTCAAACACTTAATTTTTAGTTTATAGATACTTGAAATAATATAGATCAACTTCAACGAAGTGGATCTTGTATTCGAATGTCGGAGGGTTGAATTTGAGTGGAACGGATCCACGCTCAAATCTTTTGGAAGGACACAATATTATTTCAAGTATCTATAACCAAAATCAAGTGTTTTTAATACTTTTTGTCCAACCATCAAGCGACGCAAAATATACAGCTGAAAGTAGTGAGCTTGTTAGATCTATGTCTTTAGACATACAAATTCTCGATCCGGCCATTTCATTATGATCTAAACATTTAAAAACCCCTACAAACCAATTTTTGTTAGGTTTCAAATGTTCTACACCGCTAAAATAACCAACTCACTATTTTAGGCCGTCCGTTTTTTCTCCACTTGAGCATGGGCAAAAAGTATTCAAAACACTTGATTTTTGATTTATAGATACTTGAAATAATGTAAATCAACTTCAACAAAGTGGATCTTGTATTCGAATGTCGTATGTTAGTATTTGAGTGGGAAGGATTCAACCTCGATTCCTTCTGGAATGACACAAGTATATATATTATTATATATATATAGAGAGAGAGAGAGAGAGGAGAGAGAGAAATGTATATCAGCCCGCGGGCTGAGAGTACTCTCTCAGCCTGCGGTGACGTGGCTCGATTTGTCACCTCACTGACTTGCGGCCCGCTTTTAGGGAGAAGTTAAATTACCAAATACCCCTTATGATAACTTTTCCTTATTGTTTATTATTATTTTCCCCCCTTTATTTTGCCGCTCTTTATAGGATATAAATTACTTTCCGCCTTATTTCTTTACCTCTTTTTTTGAAAGATCTAGTTCTCCTTTTCAGCCTGGATAAAATTTTTTTGAAAATATAAAATCTTTTCAGATCAATGTTTTCAGCCTGCGATAAAATTCTACTTTATAGTTTATTTTTTTTATATATAATGTAGTCAGAGTCTTGGTCGCATTGTACATTTAAACTGCGACCTTAGTCAAAGACTTTGATCGCAGTGTACATGGTTAAATGCGACCAAGGTCACAGTGTTGTTATGTGATAAAGATGGCCAGCAACTGCAATCTAAGGTGCATTACATGGACTGCGACTTTGGTCGCAGTACGTTAAGTAAGTGTTTTCCTTTAGATTAACATGCATAGCGACCAAGGTCGACACTGCTGTTTTGGTTTAAGACTGCCGCCAGCAACTGCGACCAAGGTCGCCGTGTTGTTGTTTTATTAATGTTTGATGCGACTTGGAGTCACTCCGTGAGACGCGACCTGTCATAAAGATTTTATGAGATCTTTTTAATGTCAGTCTACGTTGACGAACCCGCACCATTCGTTTGTTTCCCGAAGCTGTTGTCCACGCGTCGGCTCTTCATTGGGTGGAGACCATTAGGCCGACGGTTCTGATAATGAACCATTAATTATGGTTATTATGGGCTGGCTATAAATAGGGCTCATACTCTCCCTTTAACAGCCCATAATTAGACTGTTTTCATTTGAGAGCAATTGCTCTGAGAATTTCCGCCTTCTTCAGAGTCTCTAACAGGGGCCTGCCTCCATGGATGAAGATGACCCTATGCACGAAGATGACCCAGAGCTTGATTGTCCTTTTTTCAGGTTCGCTGGGCTCTGGGAGAATATTTTTGGCCGGTGAACTTGATCGATGTTCGTCCACAAGGGAAGAAGTCATGGTCCTCGACGTCCACAGTTTTTTAATACACGGGGACCTCAATAACACCACTGCTCTTATTCAACAAGGGCTCTTTTGATGTTTAATCTTCTTTGTACTGTTATATTGTAACACTCATCTTATTGTATAAGAGAGCGTTTTTGTATCATTTCACATGCCTGGAGATAATGCCTGGACATAAATAAAAAGACCTCAAAACACCACTGCTCTTAGTCAACAATGGCTTCTTTTTTGATGTTTAGTTTTTTTTGTACTGCTATATTGTAACACTCAATCTTATTGTATAAGAGATCGTTTTGTATCATTTTCACATGCCTGGAGATAAATGCGTGGACATAAATAAAAAGAATTTGTTTTTTAAAAAACTACGACCTTTGGTCGCAGTCATGCAATGCAAACAAAACAACTTGGACCGAGACGACACTGCGACAAGGTCGCATAAGACTACATGCAAACAGAAACAACTGCGACCAGGGTCGACACTGCGACCAAAAAACTGCGACTAAGCAATGCTTCGCGTGACGTGTCACCTCGTCGCAGTGTTGTTGTTGACCTCGTCGCAGTGTTGTTTTTGATTAAGACTAAAGACCAGCAACTGCGACAAGATTGCAGATTATTTTTAAGACTGCGGCCATCAACTGCGACCAAGGTCGCAGTGTTGTTGATTATTTATAAAGACCACAACTGCGCCAAGTCGCAGTGATGTTGTTGATTAAGAGTAAAGACCAGCACTGCGACCAAGGTCGCTGTGTATTTTATTAAGACTAAACACCAACAACTGTGATCAATGTCGCAGTTTATTTTATTAAGACTACGGTCAGAAATTGCGACCAAGGAAGCAGTGTTGTGTTGATTAAGACTAAAGTCCAGCAACTGCGACCAAGGTCGCAGTGTATTATTAAGGAGGCGTCCATGGTCGCAGTATTTCAGCCATACATAGTATAAAAAATTTTATTCACACAATTAATTTTAGAAAACAGATTTATTATATTTAAAAGAAAAACAAAATACAATTTTTTAACTTCTAATCGTCGTCATCACCATCGTAATCAGATTCGTCGTCAAGAGTCATGCTTTCGTCTTCTGTCTCTTCCTCCTCTTCAGGTACGTCTCATCGTCGCTTTCTTCCTCTTCAGTTTGTGTTTTGGTTCATCAATGAACTCTAGAAAGGGTCGTCTGTATCAAGCTCAGATTCTGACCCGTAGCGAGACATTGTTTCAGAACTAAACATAAAATCATCATTTGATGATTGGCTTCTTTCCGGTGAAGACGGTGGTGATGGAAGACATTGTTTGAATGTATTGGCTTCTTTCGGTGAAGACGGTGGATGGTGAAGACATTTTTTGAATGTATTTTCGGAACAGTGAGAGTAACGAGTTTGAGCAAAAATAACTTAGTATGTTTTTAATCCTTTGCTCATGACCCTTTAATATATTTAATCCCGGGAATTCCAAAGGTTTAAGCTCTCGGACCACGTTAATATCTCTCAAATATATTTTCTATCTTTTCCCAAAAATTGTATACTTCCTAGGTGACTGTGTTCAGTTATCCAAAACAGTTTTAAAAGTTAATAACTAAAACTTTAAATTACTTTTGAACTCAAAACAGTTTTAAAAGTAATACACTATATTAATTACTTTTTTTACATAAGGCCTGAGAAAGAAGATTGCGATTTGGTCGCAGTACCGAGGAGGTCGCATTGCTATACGATAGCATTTTTTTTGTCTGGTATTCTTTATTCTGTATTAAGTCTGCGACATGGAACGTTTTTTTTACTTTTCAATGCTAGAAGTCGCAGTCGTCATTTTAAAAGGGGTATTTTTGTCATTTTGATTCATGATTGTTTAGGCGGGTTTTTTGATTTTTTTGGCGCCCACACTCTGCGACCGATGTGTGGCCTATATTCAGCCACGTCCCGCAGGCTGAGAAACTCTCTCAGCCTGCAGGCTGAGGTACAGTAAGCCATATATATATATATATATATATATATATATATATATATATATATATATATATATATATCCATAAAACAACAACAACTTGAGCTTGTAGATAAGATAATTTTTAAGCAGAGGAAATAAATCCTATTTTATTGTTTGGAAAGGAAATACCTTCAGGAATAAAGTCGGTATGGTTATGGACCCGGATGCAAAAATGAAGTGTGGTCTCAAGCAGGATAATTCACTTTTTACCTAGTTGACCTCTATTTATTTTGATGAACATGCAACAAACTAATGATTAGTGTAAAAAAAAAGTTGAATGTAACATTGATTCATTAACATATTGATCAATTTAAATAGAAGTTTATAGTATGTTATCCTCATTTTATACGTGCTACCAGGGATAGGAATCACATTCGACTATGAAATATATGTCTCAATCCTTGTGATTGGAGTGTATATATCAACATCATTCATGAAAATGTTTAAAATGGATCTTTCCTGATACATCTTTTAGGAAGTAGTAATGCACCTTACATTTCTTTTTACCTTGTATTCATGTAAATTAGTCCAATTGGTGTTATTACTTATTTAATGTACAATTTTCTTGAACTTTACCAACCCCTCTTCCCACCCCACCCCACGCGCGCCTTGCGGCGCGGTTTCGTCAAATCTATTGCCACAAGTAGCTTGAATCTTGCATTTTTATATTCTATTGAGTTTTGTTTTAATCTAATCTTTTAGACTATAGTTTGATGGATAATTAATTTATTGATCTTCACTTTTCTCGTACTAAAGTACTTTTTACTTTTCTGCTAGGCATTTTATAATTGGCTATTGCTATCTCTGATCGGGCTAATTGCGGGGCCGTACAAAGGAAGCTGAAGAACTATGGAAACAGGTAATAACTTTTGAATCCTATGAAAGACCTAAGTTTTAATATCTTTTGATCATAAAAAAAAAAATTCTTAAACCCTGATATTGAATTCCTTTATTTATAAACTCTCTCGTATTTCATTTTAAATAGCACTTAGAGCCAAAAGTAGAAAAACAACATCTGAAAAGTGTAAAAATCAACATTTTCGAAGTAAAAAAGTGTCCTTTCATTACTACCTTTACTTTTACAAGCAATATTTTGCATGTAAATGTACTGTTCTTTTATGTTAGGGGACACTCAAATGAAAATCGATGGAAAATTAAGTTTATATTATAATATATATATATATATATATATATATAATATATATATATATATATATATATATAATATATATATATATATATATATATATATATAAAGAGAGAGACTTGTGTCATTCTGAAGGAGGATTCAAGGTTGAATTCTTCACACTCAAATACAACCCTACGATATTCGAATGCAAGATCCACTTCGTTGAAGTTGATCTACATTTTTTCAAGTAACAAAATAAAAAATATGTATTTTGAATACTTTTTGCCCATCCATGAAGTGGGCGCAAAATAAACGACCGAGAATAGCGTATTGCTTGGATCTGCGTCTTTAGACATACAAATTCTCGATCCGATCATTCCATCATGATATAAACACTCTAAAACCCTCACACTAATTTTTATTAGATTTCAAATATTCTACACCGTTAAACTAACCAACTCACTATTCCGGCCGTCCATTTTGCGCCTACTTGATAGATGGGCAAAAGTATTCAAAATGCATGATGTTTGGTTTTTTTGTTACTTGAAATAATGTAGATTAATTTCAAAAGAGTGGATCTTGCATTCGGATGTCGAAGGATTCAGCCTCGAATTCTTCCGGAATGAGACAAGTCTCCCCCCCCCCCCTCTCTTCCCCCTGTACACACACACACGTTGGTGGGTGGGGCGGGGGTGGGGGTGATTTTAATCTTTTGATTTTTATTCTGATCAGTAAGTGAACTTAAGATTGTACCTTTAACATTCAATTCCTTTGATACCATATGCTATCAAAAGTGTAAATTGGTACCAAGTCTGATGTTTTGACCAATTGCAATTGGTTTACTGTTTATTGTCTAAGCTTACTTTTTGACTACTGCTATCATTTAATGTTTGTTAGTCACAAAGAGACTCCCTCCGGCGGGCCATAGTTTTTGCTTCAATACCAAAATGGGAAAGGAAGCAACCAAATGAACTTTTTGCCCCCCCCCCCCCCCCCCCCCCCCCCCCCCCCCACCCCCCCCCCCCAACCAAACCCCAAACCCCAAAAAAAAAAAACCCCGCAAGAATCTATTTTACCCATTTTTCAACAAAAATTCCCGGAGTACTTAGACAAGAAGTAACTTAGGTACAAAGGAAGCCAAATCAAACATTTCTTTCCTAATTTAGCAGCGAAATTTGATCTACTTGTGTTTCTTTCTAAGAGAGCAATTTTCTGATCATCTTAATATCTGGATTTATTACACTGAATTATGAGAAACAACTAAAGAAATAATTAGGATAAAATAATATTCTTTGTTATAGCAGGAAGGAGGCATGTGATTGATAGAAAGCTTTTAAAAAATATTCCCTTTGTACTTTAAGGAAATGTTTATAATGTATTTTTTTTTTATGATGCTGGGTTTATAGAGGTTATAGAAACCTTTTCAAAAGGATGGAAAAGAAAAGTTGCGGCTATAAAAATTGTGCAATCGTTGAAAGTAGTGCAAGGAACAGATGATTCAGCGTACTCTAATGGTTTGCATCAGCATGACCCTGTAATAATGAGGTCAAAGATCTATTATGGTGGTCTCGACATGGAATGCGATTGTGGGGTCTTTATTAAGCTTCGGGGCTTGGGTTATTCATGTAGGACTATGAACTTAAAAGAAATGTCTTAAGAAAGCATGGTTTGCAAGTGGCCCAACCCATGCGGGGTGCAGGCCTAATCTATCACGGCCCAACTGCACCCTACAACGTGGCTGTTAGGGTTAGGGTTATTTTTATGTGCGTCCTTGTGGCCCGCATGATGTAACGAATGAATGAGATTGGTTTAGGAGATTACTTTGTCAAGAGGCTAAAGGATTAGTTTATATACCCTATAATGAATGAATGAGATTGGTCTAAGAGATTACTTTGTCAAGAGGCTCTAGGATTAGTTTATATATCCCTAATCCTATAGACTTTTTCTTTAAGTACGCAGTCGCAAAGATATAGAATGGCTTGAGTCGTTAGATTGATGAGATAATCTGCTCGCATTATAACTTGTGTGGCAATGACTCATGTTGTTCTGCTATAGTCTTTTTCTAGTGTCTTGATCTCGACAAGTTCTTCATCAGCTAGCAAGGAGTAACACCTTCATGATCTTGGAAAGGTATATAGATCATACTTAAATGCTTCGGCTATTAGATATGTAGAGAATCTTCTTGCATCGTAAATTGCGTGGGAATGACTCACATAGTTTTGTTGTAGTCTTTTTCCACTGTCTTGATCTCGATAACTTCATCATCTAGCAAGGAGTAACACCTTCATGATCTTGGAAAAGGTATATAGATCATACTTACATGCTTAGGTACTAGATGTGTATTCATATATCAATCTACATACCCGATTTTATGAGGAAGCTTGAAATAATAGCATATATAACCTTAAGTCTCTTAAAGCATTGCCAAGTATTCATTAGGCCAGTGCCCTAGTTTCTTATTTTCTTTAGCTGGGGACGATACCCAGGTACAAACCCTATTTTATGAGGAAGATTGCAATATTAGCGTATATGACCTTAAGTCTCCTAAAGCAGGAAAGTATTCATTAGGCCAGTGCCTTTATTTCTTTTTATCTTTACCGGGGGACGATACCCATGTATTGCATTTATCATTTATAACTTATAAGGCTGGATTATGATTTCCTACAAGTGCTCTACTGTTTCCAGGGATTACCAACTCAAAAATCAAATAAATTTGGAATCACACCATATTTTTCAATAAAAGGAAAGCATATGCTTCAAAATTACAAAGTATAAATGAGTTCCACTTCCTGCATATGTATAAACTCGATCTCTAGTGGTTGTGGCTTCCAGCTGAATCCTTGAGGTCAGGGACAGAGGCAAAGGGTGGCAAGGAGGGGCAATTCCATCCCCTCATTATCTAAATGTACGATCCATAGGAGAGAAGTTCTTTATGCTTCAGCTTCCCCTCTTGAAAACCAAGAAGAAAGGGCAATTTTCTGAAAATTATTCTTCCATTTATAATTAACCACCGTAAGGGAAAGCATTTCTTTCAACCATCATTCAGTCATATGGGAGTCCACATGTGTTCTGAAAGAACACTTGCACCAGTTTACATCCCATAAAAGGGTAAACATGAAGAAATACACTTAATTTACACACAATAGTAACTAATAATATTAATTGTTGAAAAGTTGGTAAATCTTTGTGTGTTCTTACAGATGTTCTGGTTTGTATGTTAAATAATAGCCATACCGCAGGTAAAACCTAGCTATTAATTGCATGTGTTTTATGGTAACAAATAATTTTTTAAAAAGATGATCCTTAAATATAATTTCATCTCAATAAAAAATGGTATTTTATGGTAGAAAAGAAAAGAACCAATTCACACCATGGATTCAGCAAGTTACTACTTTCTCATGTATAAATCAATAGCCTTGAACACCAGCAAATCACCCCCACCCAAAGCAGAAATGAAATCCTGGCTCTGCCATTGTTTGTGGTCAAACCACTAGAAATCAAAAATCTTAGATTTTGTGACCTACTGTACAATTTTGCTTGTTTGTGCAAGCTTTGTTAGTGGCACTTTTATCTTCTAAATGACCCTAATTCAAGCACTTGTCTCTTATTACCATGTTCTTTTAATCATATTTTAATGCATAAGATTGCGGTTTAATCCTCTGAGTCATTCCACGTGCAAGCACTTGGAAATCTTCATGAGGTCGTGGTGGAATCTAATAGCTCCTGGCTCCATCGTTGCTTGAGGTCAAACCACTAGAAAGCAGCGTTCTTCGACCCTGTGGAGTACTGTAAAATTTGGATATTTTATCAATCAATCATATTGGGCAAGCTGCATTAGTTTGCGGTCTTCTGAATGACACAAATTCAAGTCTTTGGCTCTTGTTGCCATTTTCTTTTAATTATATTTTTATGCATATGTTTTTTCTCAACATTTTCATCCTCTTAGTCATTTCATATGCGAGCACTTGGAAATTCACATCAGTGCGAGGTGGGATCTAATGGATCATTCAGAAATGATAAGCTTCCAATGAGCCCATCAATGTAAGGCAGTTGGTGGGATGACCTGTTCTGCATAGTGGTTTAGGGGATAAAACTTTCCTTGTTGGTTGTAGTACCTTTCCCATGTCTCAGTTGTTGGAGATAATGCGCCATCCTTCCCAGACAATGAGTGTAGATATCAAAGTGAATAGACAACCATGATACTGAGTAAACCTTGCAAAGGAGAGAAGATGGAGAAGATAGAAGCAAGAAAACTAAATTGTTAACTGAGGCTTTTTATTTTCAACAATTCAATGGTTTGTTAACACATGAAAGCATAATATTCTCTATGGATCATGATTTGGTTAGGTTATTTCCTCTAGAAAGTCAAGAAATATTTTGTATGGTGTGTTTTCAAATGAGCAAAAATTATTTTGTTATATCGCTCTATATTACAATTTCGGGAGCCAGAGCATCAATCTGCTTTAAGATAATGGCTTTTCTTTTCATCTAAGGATTAAAGAATGATAATATTTTTTTTTCTCATTATTTACCTTGTCATGTTGCAAGCAACAATATAAAGATAGTGTTTTTTCTAATTCTGCAAACATCAAATATTTTGTTATGCAGGCAACAAGAAATTATGAAAAGGCTGTTCAGCTAAATTGGAATAGTCCTCAGGTATGCTGTATGCAAATATTTTAGTTTGGTGTTAACGGTTTAGATTTTTTTCTTTATAGTTCATTTCAAAATGGTTGGTTACTGCTGACACCATGCTTCCATTAGGCCTCTCCCCTTCTCTGACCTTGTTTCGATTAATATTCGGCAGTAGCTTGCTTAGAGCATTCTACTTAGTGTGCACTGTGCAGAGCATTCCAAATGCAGACAGCAGTCAATTGAAAATTATATAGTTCATCTAATCAAGATAGGTTTACGTGCTAGTTATAAGTAAATCCGTAGTTTTGATTTTACCGTTGTGAATTTCCAGAGTTTAAAGGAGGTGAGGCTTGGTTCTTATCCAAATGAAGTCCTTGAAATTGTTCTGTCTATTTCCTACTGCATGTGGGTCTACTCTGATATATTGGAGTCATTTTAGAAAATGAAATCCTGGTCTAGATTTGATACAGATCTGGTACCAGTAGCCTTCAACTCCTGCTTCTGTAGGATTCAGTTATTCTAGGAAAGACCACAAAAATTCTAGCAAACTAGCTTATTTCAATCTTCTGTGTAAAAAGTATAGTTTTCCTGTTGTACTTAGATCACAAGTTGCACTTTATCTCTGACTGTATATATCATTTGCCCAAAGGAGTTTGTTAAAATTGCTTAAATTTCTTTGGACTGCTCTTAGTGATGGCAGAGCCTTCTCAGCTAAATTATATCTAAGAAGTAATGTTTACATGACTTGACAGCTCTATATTTAATATTTATACGGAGTTAATTCCATTCTTATAGTGCTTTAATGTGATCCGGAAACCTGGAAACCAGAGTTGGTAAATGAGTACATGAGGGCAATATGTTCATCTTGCCTGTGCCACATTTAAAACAAAACAAAAAAAAATATCTTAAAGGGGGGAGTTTCACCAGTGCTTCAAAATCTGGGACGAGATGAGAAAAGGTGAGAAGGAACTTCAAAACCCTAGAGTGTCCTTTGTTGGAGTTTGAAAGAAGTGGAGAATAGATAGGATTAAGTGCACAATCATATTAAGTGGGTTGGTCTTTCAGGTTGGAAATCTGACTGCGGAAGTCTGATAGCAACAAATGCAGTCTCACAACATAACATGCAGCCGTAGCTTTATGTGTTGAGACAAATATGTAGCTCTATATGATCCGGTCTACGTGTGGTGGTTATGGTTGCATATGCATATGTGGCCACAAATCTCACATTTGAGAATGCTATTCGCTATCATTTTGTTTTAATTTTTTTTTTCTTGGTGGTTGGGGTCTTTGATTTATATCTTGCCTCAAAAATGAATAAAATTATAAGAGAAAGCTTATCATCTTCCTCTTTCACTTAGAATTATCATCTTCTCCCCTTCTTTCTAGACTCTTTCATAACCTAGGAGAATTTTGGGTAGTTGCTTTAGTGGAGAAATTTTCCTTGGTTTGGATCTTCGAATGTGTGGATGAAATAAGAAACTATTTTTATTTCTCAGATATTCTGTCACATGTAAAATGCATATAGAATCTGAATTTGAGAGTTCAATTTTTAGTGAAAACATTCTGGTCATTTCTAGATTTATTTTTTTTAATATCGTCTTTTGCTGAACTGGAAGTTTCTAGAGGGCATTCAGTGGAGTTGGATTATGTCTTCCTGTCCCCTCAGTTTTCGGAAGATTGGCTTGATGCAAACCACTGTAAGAAGTTGTGTTCTTTCCACTTGTAAACAAGAGTACAAGATGCTTTTAGTTCCTGCTAAAGCAAGCAAAGAAAAACCTTTCCCTTTCCATGTTCATAGAATCATGGTTAAGGAGTTTTTGGTCAAAATAGAACTTGAGAATATTCTGATTTCATGATGTATAATACATGTTGACCCTTGGGCTCTACTTGGAATAGGACAGAGAATGTCCTGTCTCTCCAAACAACTAAAACTGTCAGGGTTATAGACCACCGAGGGAGAGAGAAAGGGAGAATTGTTAGTGCTTCGCAAATCATAATACATTTTTACTTCTTGTTGGATTGACGGGGTGAGAGTTATTTGAGTTTCACCTGTAGTCCTGAACAGGCCTTCTGGTATATTGGGAAATACTGCAACTCATTTTCATGTTTTAACTCTTTAACTCCTTGTAGAATGAGTTCTGAACTTTCCTTTTAAAGTTAGACAGCTCCCTCTCTGTGCCTAATTTTTTTGCCTAATTCCATCGAACTCTTAATTCCTGCCCTTTTTGTTAGAAGAAACCCTCGCCTACATAGACTTCAGAGGATTGTTATACATAGACTTCACTGTAGTTTCACTAGCCTTATCTTCCCAAAAAGCCTTCGGGTAAATACTCTGAGTTCGTTATTGCGTAAAAAAGTTTTTAAGTCTTAATTCCTTGTTGGACCTGTTACTAATCTTACATTTAGGCAGGGTTAGGTGGTCCTACTTCCATCCCGTGCTTATTTTCTCAGCTAATTCCCTCTACTTCTTAACCCTTGCTTTGTAGCCCTCCACAGAAAACAAGATTCAATGCTACACTTCAGCTCCTTTCCTAGCTCCGTATTGCCATAGGGACCTAATGTCACATATCATAACATGATGAGAACACCATCAAATTTTAATGCATTTTGTTCACGAATTCAGAGTAACATCACCAAGAGAGTCATTGATATATGCAATAATCTAGCGTGCTTATTAATTTAGTTTCATCATCTATATAAATTCATCACACATTTTCTTGCAAATGTTAATTAGTATAAACTTGTGTTAGATATGATATGAGAAGATTACCATGTACGATTCTCCTCAACATATAGCCACCAACACACGTCACATGTAATCTGATAAGTTTTTTCTGAGACTTTAAGCATAGATTAAGCATCTGCAAACAATTGAATAATGATTTAATATCTTCTCATGGACGTGTGCTCTACCTGAACGTTAGGTAAGTGCAAAAATGAGACTATTAACTACAAGTCTTCAATTGTTTCTCACACCTTTCAGGATTAATTTGGTCAATCTTCTTTAGAATGCTGAGATTCTTTTATGGTTATCTTATATTCTTTCCCCGCAAATTATACTTGTCCTGTGTAACTGTGTGACTGTAGCACGGACAATCCTATAATGGTGTCGTGTCATGTCGGGCACTCATCTCATGTATATTTTTAAGAATCAACCACATGTCCGCGTTGTTGCGTCCATGTCGGTGTGGCCGTATTTGTGCAACATACCTGGATTGAAGGTGATACAGATTGGAAACAACAGAATAGCGCATTTTCACAAACAGAAGGTTTCCATTCGAGTGATTAGGTCTCCAACTTTGCAGACTGCACTCTTCTTGAGTTTCTCTCCTGACAAGAGTACAAGAAATGTCACAAACAAAAGATTTTCATTCAAGAATACGAAGTGAGGCTCTAATGTTTAGTTGAAAGAATAGACAGAGTTTGCCACTAGAGATATTAAGACACAAAAGCACAAGTGTCTAGAAAGATTTATACTATAGAAATGTAGTCATAGCCAAGTGATGACCTATATATAGCCCCAAATAAATGTTATCCTCATTTTACCTGCCTTGACAAGACCCATTTTGAGAGTGTCTAGTGCCCATTACCACATGGTGGCAAGGTTCTGAATATCAGATCAGGTTTATATCGGTATGTTTTTTTCATATCAGGGATAGCGGATATCGGTGATATATCGGAGATATGGGATCATATCGGATGTCCATATTTGACATTCAATATATATAAATATGGATAACTCAAGATAATTATAAAGTTCTATATGTCATCTATTGAATAAATATGTGACGATATGCATGTAAAACATTCAAATATAAGTGTAATATACGCACAATGCAATAAAATTAGAAATTTGTAAAATTAATTCTTCGAAGTATAATTTCAACCAACTAATAATTTATTATAATTTTATATAGCATAAAGCATGAAAAGCTTATTACTTACTGGAACTGGATGAATGAAAAAAAGAATAAAGGATGAAATCCTTACTCTTTAAATTTAAGTTTTTTAGTAAGAGACTTGCTTGCAAAAGATAAAATATATAGAACTATAAAAACACATATAATTCGATGTATAAACAAAACAAATAAAGGCATTACCCATTCCAATCCTCAACTTGCCTTAACAATAAAGATAAAGTGATAAACAACATGCATAAACAAAAAATTAAACAATATCATAAATTATAAATTTGTAATAAACATTATCAAGTCTCAAGTTTCTAATAATAGCATATTTATCTCAAAACTTGGCCCCAATTCCGATTTGTTAACAAAGAAACCCAAGGGGGGAAAAGTGCAATATCGGCCGATATTAAGCTGATACATATCGGCCGATATTAGGCTGATATCGGCGAATATCGGACAATATCAGCTCAAACCAATATGGATGATATTTTTCATTGGATTGTATCAGTATGGGTTCAAAACCGAGATATTGGTCGATATTTAGAACCATGCATGGCGGAGTTGATCGCTTCATGAACCAGAGGATGATGTTTGGTCATGTTATTTCTTGTTACAACAAATGGGCCCAAAACAAGTGAAGACAAAATATAGACTGACCTATTCTGACCAAAAAAAAAACTTAACCAATAAGTAGAGCCCAAATTTCTATTTATGTACTTCACTCTACATCTAATTTTCCAATCTGGAAATATTCAAATCGCACATCACAATATTTCTGAAATTAGATGTTAGATAGCAGTTTTAGATGATCATAGCCCCCAATTTTTTTTAACACACACAGATGTAGAAATATAAATTTGGTTTCCTCGTAGTTTAAACAATATGAAATGGCTATAGCGTAATGTTGATTGTACCAACTCGATAAAAATCAGCCAAAATTCATATCTACTTTGTACCATTTGACCCATAGGACTATATTGGGCGAGCTATAGTCTATGCACCGTATTGTTTGATGTTAAAATTAGAGAAGGGTCTATCGCCAGGATAATGGACTTATAGGATTTGAAGTGATCAAATCGGTGGAGCCCTTTCTAAAGCGCCTATTCAACTCTACTTCTACAAAGGTCTTTACACAATCCTATGAAAGAAAAGCAAGTTACACTTCATTGAGATTGATACTATGCAGTGAAGCATCGCATGCTCTTGTCGACATCTGTTTTTTCCGATAATCTATTAATCTTCACTTCAATGAGCCAACACTTGCTATATTTTAGATCCCTTTCTTTTTCTCTGTTGATCAACTTGAATTGTACCAATCACTTCATACACAACAGCAAACTAAAAACTCATCATTAATGGATAGTTATCAATCTATCCTGCAGATTCTTGAATATTGGGATTGTGAAACCTTTGGGCCAATGGCCAGAGGATACAAGATCCTATAGATGCCACAGTTAATTTTCTTGAATCCATTTTATTTTACGATCCTGAGTTATGTATCAATTAATGCTTCTGACTTCTGGTTATATGATTGACATATTATAGGCAATTCTACATAAAGTTTCCAGTTATTTTAGTTTGATCAAGTCTCATCAATATTTTCTTGTTCATGATTGTAGGCCCTTAACAACTGGGGTCTTGCTCTGCAGGTATGTCCTAATATGATAATTTTGTTTCACAATTTTGACGAACTTATTTACTATTGTAGTAATTTTGAGATTCACTGTCAAGATTGTAATGCTTTATGTAGGAAGCTTGACTGTTAATTGTATGACGTTTGATGCAGGAACAAAGTGCTATTGTTCCTGTTAGGGAAAAGCCAACTATTGTTCGTTCCGCTATAAATAAGGTAGGAGTGTAATGCACAATCATCTAAACGTCTTCTTTTAGATAGATTAACCTACATATTAATCTTCTATGCACTAGTATTTTCGATATGAAACTGCTTCCATTTTGCTGTCGGCAGTTCCGTGCTGCCATCCAGCTGCAGTTTGATTTTCATCGAGCGATATACAACCTTGGAACTGTTCTGGTAACTACCTGGTACTCCTTTCTATGTTTCCTTTAGCATCCATCTGAACTTCTTTCACACAATATAATTAAGAGAAATAGCACTTGGATAGAATTCTTCAGCATTTCTTTCCAGTACAGGTAAAGTGCTCTGTGTTTACATGATTGCATCATTATATATTACCTTGCAGTATGGATTAGCGGAAGACACGTTAAGGCTTGACCGGCCAATTGGTGCGAAAGAAATATCTCCTAGTGAACTTTACAGTCAGTCAGCTATTTATATTGCAGCTGCTCATGCTTTGAAGCCAAATTACTCGGTAAATGTAGATTGATTTCAGCTATCAACTCTTCCCGGAATTAGATTTCCCATTCAAGTTAGGAATGTGCAGGAATCTTTTTAATTTACTAGAATTTTTGTAGCATGCAATGCACATTCAATTTTAGTCTGATATATATATATATATATATATATATATATATATATATATATATGGGCTTACTGTACCTCAGCCTGCAAGCTGAGAGAGTTTCTCAGCCTGCGGGACGTGGCTGAATATAGGCCACACATCGGTCGCAGAGTGTGGGCGCCAAAAAAATCAAAAAATCCCGCCTAAACAATCGTGAAACAAATTGACAAAAATACCCCTTTTATATGACGACTGCGACTTCTAGCATTGAAAAGTAAAAAAACATTCCATGGTCGCAGTTGCTTAATCATTTATCAGTTCCCAATGCGACTATGGTCGCAATAATGAACTGTTTTGGAGTTCAAAGTAATTTAAAATTATATTGTATTAACTTTTAAACTGTTTTGGATAACTGAACAGTCACCTAGGAAGTATACAATTTTTGAGAAAAGATAGAAAATATATTTGAGAGATATTCACGTTGTCGGAGAGCTTAAACCTTTTGGAATTCCGGGATTAAAAATATATAAAGGTCATGAGCAAAGGATTAAAAACATACTAAGTTATTTTTGCTCAAACTCGTTACTCTCACTGTTCGGAAAATACATTCAAAAAAATGTCTTCACCATCACCACCGTCTTCACCGGAAAGAAGCCAATACATTCAAGCAATGTCTTCACCATCACCACCGTCTTCACCGGAAAGAAGCCAATCATCAAATGATGATTTTATGTTTAGTTCTGAAACAATGTCTCGCTACGGGTCAGAATCTGAGCTTGATACAGACGACCCTTTCTGGGAGTTCATTGATGAACCAAAACACAAACATGAAGAGGAAGAAAGCGACGATGAGACTGTACCTGAAGAGGAGAAAGAGACAGAAGACGAAAGCGATACAGAAGACGAAAGCATGACTCTTGACGACGAATCTGATTACGATGATGATGACGACGATTAGAAGTTAAAAAATTGTATTTTATTTTTCTTTTTAAATATATATAAATCTGTTTTCTAAAGTTAATTGTGTGAATTACATTTTTTACTACTATGTATTGGTTGAAATACTGCGACCATGGACGCAGACTTAATAAATACAATGCGACCTTGGTCGCAGTTGCTGGTCTTTACTCTTAATCAACAACATCACTGCGACCTTGGTCGCAGTTGGTGGTCTTTATAAATAATCAACAACAACACTGCGACCTTGGTCGCAGTTGATGGCCGCAGTCTTAAAAAAATAATCTGCAATCTTGGTCGCAGTTGCTGGTCTTTAGTCTTAATCAACAACAACACTGCGACGAGGTGACACGTCACCGCAGCAGTTGCTTAGTCGCAGTTTTTGGTCGCAATGTCGACCCTGGTCGCAGTTGTTTCTGTTTGCACTGTAGTCTTATGCGACCTTGGTCGCAGTGTCGTCTCTGGTCCAAGTTGTTTTGTTTGCAATGCATGACTGCGACCAAAGGTCGTAGTTTATTAAAAAAACAACTATGCTTTTTATTTATGTCCACGCATTTATCTCCAGGCATGTGAAAATGATACAAAACGATCTCTTATACAATAAGATTGAGTGTTACAATATAGCAGTACAAAGAAAACTAAACATAAAAAAAGAGCCATTGTTGACTAAGAGCAGTGGTGTTATTGAGGTCTTTTTATTTATGTCCAGGCATTTATCTCCAGGCATGTGAAAATGATACAAAACGCTCTCTTATACAATAAGATAGAGTGTTACAATATAGCAGTACAAAGAAGACTAAACATCAAAAGAGCCCTTGTTGAATAAGAGCAGTGGTGTTATTGAGGTCCCCGTGTATTAAAAAACTGTGAATGTCGAGGACCATGACTTCTTCTCTTGCGGACGACGAGGACCATGACTTCTTCCCTTGTGGACGAACATCGATCAAGTTCACCGGCCAAAATATTCTCCCAGAGGCCCAGCGAACCTGAAAAAGGACAATCAAGTTATGGGTCATCTTCGTGCATAGGGTCATCTTCATCCATGGAGGCAGGCCCCTGTTAGAGACTCTGAAGAAGGCGGAAATTCTCAGAGCAATTGCTCTCAAATGAAAACAGTCTAATTATGGGCTGTTAAAGGGAGAGGGTGAGCCCTATTTATAGGTAGCCCATAATAACCATAATTAATGGTTCATTAATCAGAACCGTCAGCCTTAATGGTCTCCAACCGCCAGCGCCGGTTCGGCATTAAAAGACATTAATGCCTAAACCCAATGAAGAGCCGACGCGTGGACAACAGCTTCGGGAAACAACGAATGGTGCGGGTTCGTCAACGTAGACTTGACGTTAAAAAGATCTCATAAAAATCTTTGTGACAGGTCGCGTCTCACGGAGTGACTCCAAGTCGCATCAGACAACAGACAACTTTTCATTTTTCATTTAGATTCAAAAAAATGACTTAATCCAAAACAACACTTAATAAAACAACAACACGGCGACCTTGGTCGCAGTTGCTGGCGGCAGTCTTAAACCAAAACAGCAGTGTCGACCTTGGTCGCTATGCATGTTAATCTAAAAGGAAAACACTTACTTAACGTACTGCGACCAAAGTCGCAGTCCATGTAATGCAACCTTAGATTGCAGTTGCTGGCCATCTTTATCAATAACAACACTGCGACCTTGGTCGCACTTAACCATGTACACTGCGACCATCTTTATCAATAACAACACTGCGATTACTTAACGTACTGCGACCAAAGTCGCAGTCCATGTAATGCAACCTTAGATTGCAGTTGCTGGCCATCTTTATCAATAACAACACTGCGACCTTGGTCGCACTTAACCATGTACACTGCAACCATCTTTATCAATAACAACACTGCGACCTTGGTCGCATTTAACCATGTACACTGCGACCAAAGTCTTTGACTAAGGTCGCAGTTTAAATGTACAATGCGACCAAAGACTCTGACTATATTATATACAAAAAAATTAAACTATAAAGTAAAATTTTATCGCAGGCTGAAAACATTGATCTGAAAAGATTTTATATTTTCAAAAAAAATTTTATCCCAGGCTGAAAAGAAGAAACTAGATCTTTCAAAAAAGAGGTAAAGAAAATAAGGCGAAAAGTAATTTATATCCTATAAAGAGCGGCAAAATAAAAGGGGGAAAAATAATAATAAACAATAAGGAAAAGTTATCATAAGGGGTATTTGGTAATTTAACTTCTCCCTAAAAGCGGGCCGCAAGTCAGTGAGGTGACAAATTGAGCCACGTCACCGCAGGCTGAGAGAGTACTCTCAGCCCGCGGGCTGATATACATTTTTCTCTCTCTCTCTCTCTATATATATATATATATATATATATATATATATATATATATATATATATGGGTAAAGTGTTCCTACTAGGCCTCCTTAGATTACAATCTAAGGAGGAAGCTTAAAACCCCAACATTTTAATTTTTTTTTACAATCTGACCGCACATTATCATCTTCATGTTCTAAGATGTGCACATATAAAAATCAAATGATTTGAATTCCGTTTACTTATTGATCTAATCCTTCCATTTTGTTATACTTTTAAAAAACCGTTAATATTTGAACTCAAAGAAAATAAAGTAAACGAACTCGAAATTACTTGATTTTTTATATGTGTACATCTTAGGACATGAAGTTGAAAATGTGCGGTCGGATCGTGAAATTATTTTTGAGATGTTGGAGTTTTAAGACTCCTCCTTAGATTGTAATCTAAGGAGACCTACTAGAAACACTTTACCCTATATATATATGTATATATATATGGGGTTACTGTACCTCAGCCGACAGCTGAGAGAGTTTCTCAGCCGGCATGACGTGGCTTCATATTAGCCGCAGAGAAGTCAAAAATTTAGGCGGTAAAAGAAGACCCTCAACCATTTTTCGTTGCCCAATGAATAAAATACCCTCAGTTTCACTTTTAACCTGGCCACAACTGTTCCTCCACTAAAAAAATTATAGATCTGAAAATTTTGAGATTTTTCAAACAAAAAAATTACAGATCTTGATTACTAAATTTTAGAAAAATAAATTATTTTAAAAGAATGCAATCATGGTCGCATTAATGTTCAAGTTTTTTTTAAAAGATGTTTTAATCACAATAAAAATCTATTACTGCGACTTGAAATATTTTATTTTTATTTTATTTTATTTTTGTTTTCTGAAACTGCAATCGAAGTCACAGTTTCTGAAAATAAAATTTTTGGATTTAAATTTTTAATATCATTTTTACTTTTTAGATTTTTTTATTTTACATTGCAACCTTTGGTCGCAGTGTTGCAGCCTTTTTTTATTTTTTCGATTAGGGTCGCAGTTTTTTTGACCTTGCTAAGCTAAATAGGATACTGCAACCGTGGTCGCAGTTTTATGAAATAAGAGTCGCAATCAATTGAAGCAGTGACAATAATCTCGTAAGTTAATTAATTAAGATGATTAGAAGATTGCGGTTTCGGTCGCAGTCTTATGTAACAGCAGTCTCTTTGAGAATGTTTTGTTTGATAACAATGCGACCTTGATCATAATATTTTTTATTAAATAATCTAAATAGAATACTGCGATCATGGTCGCATTCTTATGAAATAAAAGACATAGTCAATTGAAGCAGTGAACAAGGTCTCAAAAGTTAAGTAATTAAGATGGTTAGAAGCATGCGACTG
Source organism: Agave tequilana (assembly GCA_038442645.1). NCBI lineage: Eukaryota > Viridiplantae > Streptophyta > Magnoliopsida > Asparagales > Asparagaceae > Agave > Agave tequilana. Next base: position 23,490 of record JAVJIF010028534.1, read on the forward strand.
AAGACTGCGACATTGATCGCAGTCTTATGTAATAGCAGTCTTTTTGAAAAGTTTTATTTGATAACACTGTGACCTTGGTCGCAGTATTTTATAACTTAATTTTCATTTTTGCGACAAGGTCGTAGTCTTTTTATTAATAAATTTTAATTGGACTGCGACTTTTGGTCGCATTCATAATAATAAATTGTCAGATAAAATTGAATTCTTTGATCATAGTCGCAGGATGAAATTTCATCTTCAAACCATTTATTTTACAAGACAGCGACCAAGATCTGACAGCGTGAGGAGACACAGAAAGATAGACATATAAAAGGGGAGAAAAAATAATAATAAAGAATATAAAACTAATACATCATTCTAAGAAAAGCAAACGATAGGTGCTTTTAGTAATTTCAATTATTTTCAAAAGCGGGACGTCATTTTAAATTGTCGAATTATGTGGCTCATAATGTGGCACGTCACCGCAGGCTGAGAGGGACTCTCAGCTGTCGGCTGATATACATATTTCTGTGTGTGTGCGTGTGTATATAAATTTTAGTTTGTCTCAAGGTTTGAAATCTCAGCATCGGTATCGGTTGTATGTTTTAGTATTGGAGTTTGCAATTCGGTCATTATCGGCTGGTTTGTCTCAATCGTATTAGCAATATGGGCATCGGCTGTACATATCAATGTTGGCCGATATTTCAAACATGGTTTTTTATAAATCCATTGATGAAAGGATAAATTCAATAATTCTAATCAAATACCTTATTCCAAGTAATGGGATTTTGTTGTTTTGTTTTGTTTTGTTTTGGGTAACAAAGCAATAGCCAGTCCTTTGAACCTAGGACCTCCCATAACTCAACCTCTCACATTTACCACTTGGGCTTTTGTGGTTAATGGGATCTAATTTGTTATGTTAATTAGTTGTTATCTAATTGAATATCTAAAGGTAATTGTCTTTTCTTGCTAAGACACATTATACTAATTTTAAAAAGAATATTCTAATAAATAAATGCTATTTTTTAAAATAGAAAGTTCGGTAGTCCAAAGTTTGAAAATCTTGAATGGTAACAAATAATATGAACTTTTAAAATGGAATTCATATGAAAGAAACAACGAGTACAATGTACATATATGCAAATAAAATTTAACATTTTGTGGAGATAAAAATAAGAAATGTTCATTTGTATAAAAATGTATAAAGTTATTATTTAATCATGTAAGAGAATTTATAAAAAATGACAAACACATACCCACATATATAGAAATAAGTTTAAATTGATATTACAGAATTATGGTCCTTCTCTATGATAACGTAATTATATGGTAACTTTCTGCTGAAGAACAATTTCCAGTTAAAAATAGGAGATACGATTTATTTTAGCATAGGCCATGCCTTGCTCTTTAACCCCTTTACCACTTAGCCAGGCCTCAGGCATAGATGATTTGGTCGAATAAATACAATAAGTCTGTGATTTAGCATACTAACCAAATTAGGTTTTTGGGATTTGGTAGAATACTAAAAAAAAATGGTGCTTGAGAGATCAAGATGCTAAGTCACAGGTTTAGGATGATTTGCACTCTAAGAATAATGTAATAATTGTTAAGCGATCAGCTATATAAAGCCCCAAATAAATTCTATCCCCATTTTGCTTGACGTGATAGTACCCTTTTTGTGAATGTCCAACACCATTTACCACATGACCCGCCTCATGAACCAGAGGGTGGTATTAATCAACAGGTTACCTCAAAAATAGCTGTTAGAGGGTAGCTTTGAATGATTTTGTACTGATCAAGATGTTAAGTCACAAGTTTAGTATGATTTACACTATAAGAGTAATGCAATAATTGTCATGTGATCAGCTATATTTAGCCCCAAATAAATTCTATCACCATTTTGCCTGACGTGATAGTGCCTTTTTTGGGAATGTCCAGCGCCGTTTACCACATCATGAGTTGGCCGCCTCATGAACCAGAGAGTGGTATTTGTCAACACGTTTGCCTCAAAATTAGCTGTTAGAGGTTAGCTTTGAATGATTTTGTAGTCCCCATTTTTCAGTAATAGCTATGTGTAATTTTGTTCCTTGTTGCTAAAACAATATGACAGTATAATGTTGATGGAACTAATTGGATGAAACCCGCCAAAGTTAACATCTAATTAGAACTTAGAGGTAGACATGTAGGATATACGGTACAGAATTGCTGGTACACCCCAGTATATGGTGTTAAACTCTATTTTCTTTTATGATAAGAGTGGCGTGTGGTAGAATAAATACAGTAAGAGTGGGACTTGTAGAATAAGTATGACGAGAGTGGGATTCAATCCAACTCCTTTTCAACCAAAAGGTTTTACTTAGATCCTTAAACCAACTCAACTCTATAATATTTTTTCCTAAAAGTTTGTACATACCTAATAGATAAAGAGCATGTACTTGTAGGGACAATCTTGGAATTACAAAAGTGGTCGCAAAAAGTGACAGACCCAAAAGCAAACTTACTCTTTTTAGTACAGTATTTGTATAGTTTTTTATTTATTGTGTTTGCTTGCTGTTTTAGGTTAATAGTGGAGTTTTAGGAAGGAATTAGATAATTTTTTATTCTATGTAAGTGGTGTCTCCTACTACATTGAATTATCTTATTCTGCATCAATAATACTACTGGTTTTAATTCTCTTTTATCAGTTTTATGAAAATTTCTGCAATAGCTTGAAGTATTGAGACATTTAGACTCTTTGATATAAGAGAACTGTTCTTCTGTATTGTCTGAAATTATATTTGTTTCAATGCATCCTTTTTTTCTGCGTTGAGTATAGTTTTGGAGATTATTCAATTTTTAAGTTCTAGATCTGAAAGAAATTAAGTTTAATAATAGTTATAAAATCAAGATCTGAGCTTGGAAGTAAAGTACTATATAACCAGAGAGTGGTATTTGTCAACACGTTTGCCTCAAAATTAGCTGTTAGAGGTTAGCTTTGAATGATTTTGTAGTCCCCATTTTTCAGTAATAGCTATGTGTAATTTTGTTCCTTGTTGCTAAAACAATATGACAGTATAATGTTGATGGAACTAATTGGATGAAACCCGCCAAAGTTAACATCTAAATAGAACTTAGAGGTAGACATGTAGGATATACGGTACAGAATTGCTGGTACACCCCAGTATATGGTGTTAAACTCTATTTTCTTTTATGATAAGAGTGGCGTGTGGTAGAATAAATACAGTAAGAGTGGGACTTGTAGAATAAGTATGACGAGAGTGGGATTCAATCCAACTCCTTTTCAACCAAAGGTTTTACTTAGATCCTTAAACCAACTCAACTCTATAATATTTTTTCCTAAAAGTTTGTACATACCTAATAGATAAAGAGCATGTACTTGTAGGGAGAATCTTGGAATTACAAAAAGTGGTCGCAAAAAGTGACAGACTCAAAAGCAAACTTACTCTTTTTAGTACAGTATTTGTATAGTTTTTTATTTATTGTGTTTGCTTGCTGTTTTAGGTTAATAGTGGAGTTTTAGGAAGGAATTAGATAATTTTTTATTCTATGTAAGTGGTGTCTCCTACTACATTGAATTATCTTATTCTGCATCAATAATACTACTGGTTTAATTCTCTTTTATCAGTTTTATGAAAATTTCTGCAATAGCTTGAAGTATATGAGACATTTAGACTCTTTGATATAAGAGAACTGTTCTTCTGTATTGTCTGAAATTATATTTGTTTCAATGCATCCTTTTTTTCTGCGTTGAGTATAGTTTTGGAGATTATTCAATTTTAAGTTCTAGATCTGAAAGAAATTAAGTTTAATAATAGTTATAAAATCAAGATCTGAGCTTGGAAGTAAAGTACTATATAATATGAGTACTTCCAAAATGAAGTCGTACATGTGTTAAGACTTGAGATACTTGTGTCGGACATCAAGACTACCTTGGACACTCAAACACATGCCCTACATTTCTCTTAACACTTCTTTGTTCACATTACATATTTAAGATATTTATTTACTTTCTCTTATGTATTGAAAATTGTACTTTAGTGAAAAAAATGCTTCAAAATGTCGACTTGTATAAAACTATGATATCTTCAGGTATAGTTGAATATAAGAATTAAGAAATGAGATAGATTGAGTTATTTAACAAAGAGTCAAAGGGCCGATGCCTATTCTTTTTGCAAAGTCATAAGAATGTATGATAGGATAAAATTTTAGCATATGGTAATTGTTATATGTATTAATATTCGAATATACACAGATGCAGGTTTTTTCGTTTGTGTAGGTGTAAAAGAAATATATTCGCATAAATGATTTCTAAAGCTTCTGAATCAATTGACTACACAATCTTCAATTCTTCATCCAAGCCAACAAAAAGAAAAGAGAAAAAAATATTACTTCATAATTTTTAAAAAACTACTTGGAGAAAACCAATTTTTAACCTAATTTTGAACACTGTCTCTATTTTATTGAAACCCAATATTTTCTAATCTCCTAGTTCATATTTTCCAACTCTTTGCAATTTTCAACCTAATCTTGTTGTTCAAGTTCGAAGTCAAGTGATAAAAATAGCAAATTTCAATGAAATTGTACATTAAGAGGGAGAAAAAACCACAGATCCTAAATTCTAATCCTTGCAAAGCTCGCAAATTGATGTTGAGGGTCACATCTAGCTTGTACTCATAGCAATCTAGGCTTCTTAGTTATGGACTTTACAATGTGGGCATCACCAATTCTTTTTGCTTTAAGAAATTGACAACAGAGTTGGGCTTTCAAGGGGATTTGAAGTTGTTCAAGTGTTTTGATGCTTTGTGTGGCTTGGTCTAATGAGAACCCACTTGATGAGGTATCCTGCCATGAAAGTGCTTTTGAGAGATGGATCTTGGATTGTGGATGTGGAAAAGTGATGAAGGTGATGAGATGAATCGATGAGAGCAATGATCTTATTGTCGAGAAAGGTGTGAAAGGGTAAAAGGTAAAGATAGAGCTTCTTGCGAAGTGGCAAAAATGCAAAGATGAAAAGGGTATATATAGGCTGGGTTAATTTCTCCTTTTTTTCCTCTAGGAGCTAAGGACACATGAGGGATTTTATTGGGTTTTAAACATATGTGGCCTTTCTTCTCTTGTAGAAAATAATGTTCGCTCTAGGGCGTGTACATGTTTTTATAATCTCAGTGTAGACATTTGCTACATTAGGCTCGATGTAGTTAAGCTAAAGGCCATATACACCTTTAAAATTTCCAAGTGGGCCTTGGCCCACTCTGGACCTCATGTAGGTCTAATCTTGGAATATGTGGGGAGTTTTTTTGGATGCAAATGACATGTCTATGCATTTATGTATGCACACACTCTGTTTAATTTCTATAGAAACACGTGCGCGCGCGCGCACACACTAGTGGCATGTGTAGGATCTAAAATAGGCAACACCAACACTAGAGTGGGGTGAATAGTGTTTATAAATTCTTATCAAAATTATTAGTAACTTGAAAGAAAATAGACAATCACAGAAATTAAATCAAAATGCAAACGCAAACAAAAAGATTTTATCCTGATTTGGTCATCTTGAACTACATCCAATCTCCAAGCAATCTTGTTGAGATTTTTCTTATCCTGATTTTGAAGCTTACAAAATCACACACATGTACACCACTTGACGAACACCTTTGCTAAATTGTACACCTCTTCTTTACACTAAGAAAATCTTCCTTGAAATTGAGTACATTAAATACTATAAGTCTTGATTGTATGTGAAAGTGTATTTATAGGAGACTTATAGAGTTTCTTTCTGAGTTTCTTCACAGAGTTTGGAGTTGGGTGAAGAAAGAGGCAAAATAGAGAGATTTCTAATTTTCTTGGAAAACAGAATTCTGAATATTTGTTCAAGGCAGAATTTTTGGAATGTTATGTATGTAAATTAAAGGGAATTGATCTCTATTTATAGCTAGATAATTCTGACTGTTTGGACAGTTAATACATTTGAATTTGAATGAAAAGGTGAGAAAAAATGATCAGAAATTTAAAAGTTAACACAACTGTTCAACAGATAGAAACTGTCATATCAGTCGACTTATACCTTGGGTTAGTTGACTTGTTATACAAAAATTAACTTGATAAGTCGACTTATAAGAGGTATTAGAGGTATTAGTCGACTAATCTTGAGAAGAAGCAGATTCTAAGTTTCTATTGAACACAAATTAGTCGACCAGATTGAAGTACAAGTCAACTAGTCAGAAGGATAAAAGGATATTCAAGTCACAGAACGAATATTTTAAAGTCGACTGTAAGGATTTATAGGTCGACTAGACTGACAAAAAATTAAAGTTGTGACTTTCTATTGAGAATAATAAGTCAACTTATAAATGTTATAAGCCGATTAGACTTATGGATGTATCAATTTATCAAACTATAAGTCGACTAGAGGAATGTATAAGTCGACTTATCATAATATGTGTGTGTGAATTAAGGCTTTTAACAATATTTTAAAAATCTAGAAAAAATACAAAAAATATTTAAGATGTCTTCAAGACCTTGTACTTCTTAATCTTCAAACATGATTCATGTCTTCAGTAGATTTTGTCCATTTGTTCTGCAAGATATATGTAAGTACAAAAAATGCACAACACACTAGTTTGCTATCATCAAAACATATTATTAAAATTTAATCATGTAAAGGCACGATCCAATATTCTCCCCCTTTTTGATTATGATAAACAAATTTATATATGTTTGATTAAAAGCATAGGGAAAATCATAAAAGACATGATTACAACCAATATCCATGCTCCCCCCCTGCGTTAAAGCTAACAAGCATATATATAATCATGCATCTCTTTCTCCCCCTGTGTCATTAATAAAAAGGAATGAAGCAGAAAAATAAGACAAACATATCATAAGGAAATAGAGATTCAGTTACATAACAGAATTTCTGAAAATTAAAATTACATACCAAATACTTGACAAGCTAAAGACAAAGTTCTTAGAACAAAGTTTTTGAAAATAAAAAAACATGCATCTAACATCCATGCATATGCAACTAGACACCTTGTTGACTTCACATGTTGGATCCGGATGGTGGTGGTGGTGGAAATTGGCTTTGTAAGATCTGGAGGGTTTCTTGTTGGTCTTCATACATGCGATCCATCCGAATTTGCATTGAGGCAAAATGCTCCATGAGAAGTGTTTGGCTTTGAAAGAGTGAGGCTTGAGACTTTAGCATGGAAACTTGTTGAGTCTTGAGTTCCATGACTTGAACTGTGAGGGTGTTATGGTAAGCATCATCAAAATATGTAGTGGAGGATTGGTATGTTCTTGGTGGCTGAGTTCTTGGAAGAGGTTGAGTTGGTAGATTAATGAGTTTCATCCTAAGAAGAACAGAACGGTCAAAGAGTTCAAAAATTTTAACAACATTTGTCTCAGAGGCAAGATCCACTTTGAACTTTTGAAGATGTGAGTAAGATAAGCTCCATAAAGAAGGAAAGTGGTTTGTTCCTTCACAAGATTGTCAAAAATAACTTGAGGCCAATTAACATGTAATCTACCCATGATGGCATAGACACAAGTTGATATCTCACAGGAGAAATAGTTGAAGCTATCCGTTTTAGGACATGTTATAAGCCAAGATTCTTCCTATGAGTCTAGGAATGGGCTGAAGCTTGTTATTAGTCATTGGAGGGCCTTGACCTGAAAGAAAAATTTTGGATAAAACTTCTTCATCATCCATCTCTATTTCATCAAGAGTTAAACCATAATAAGGAATGTGAAGAGCTTTTCCTATAGCTCTTGTGGTTAACTCAATATCAACATTCTTAATAAGAGTAGAGATAATTTCAGTATTGTCATCTTTTTCAAAGGATAAGTTTGTGAAAAAGTAATAATGAGAGATGGATAATACCCTTGTTTAGATTCCACGGAAAATAATTCATAAAGGCCAGCTTATTGGAGATAAGAGGCAATATCATACTCTTGAAAATCTAAAAAGTTAACAAATCTACCAGGTATGATTTCAAGTTTAGAAATTCTAAGAAACACAGATTCTAAATTGCCATGTTTCAGAAATTGTCTGAAATCATCAGAGGAAGATGAGGGATTAAGCTTAGACTTCTTGGATCTAGACATGATAAATTGAAGAGACAAGGCTTACAATCAGAAGTTGATCTAGACTGGATCTGCCTAGCTGGAAGTGAAGTCGACTGGAAATAGAAGTCGGCTGGAAGAATTGCTGATGGTTTTTGAAGTTTAGTTTTAGGATTTGAGGAGATTGGATAGAGGTGAAACGATATATAATATGGATAGATCAATAGTCCAGTTCAGTTCACTTAAGTTTTGGATCCAATTGGACAGTCAAATGGGTCGGGTATGCAAGAAAACATCCAATAAGAAATACAGTTTCTGGCAGAGTTAGTCGACTGATGACATGGATAAGTCGACTAATCCTAGTTATATAGTCGACTATAGTGAATTATAAGTCGACTAATCTATATAAAACAGAATATGCAAGTTTCTAGAAACATGTCCTAAGTCGACTATATGGCATGATTAGTCGACTATACAAGATTACAAGTCGACTTATCATTAGTATAAGTCGACTAATGGTAGAAAAAAATCTATATGATATGCACACACAATATATACAACAAAATATTTGAAATAGAACAAATACGTAATTCTCTTCTAAATTTAATAAAAACATCTATATCTGGTTCTGTAAAATATCACTCTTAAGAGCATTATCACGTAAAAAATGATGTTTAATATCGATGTGTCTTGTACGTGAATGCTGAATAGGATTTTTAAATAAATTGATAGCACTGGTATTATCACACGATAGTTGATGTTGAACTCGTAATACCATAATCAATTAAGATTTGTTTCATCTACAAAATTTGTACACATGCAACACTAGCAGCAATATATTCCATTTTTGTTGTAGAGAATGACACATAGTTTTGTTTTTTACTGAACCAAGATACTGGTGAATATCCTAAAATGTGACAAGTACCACTAGTGTTTTTCCTATCAGATTTGCATCCACCAAAATCAGCATCACTATATGACATTAATTCAAATGTGTTTGATTTTGGATAAAATAAATCATAATTAATTGTGTTATTAATAAAAATCTTTTTCACTGCTTTAAAGTATAATTCTTTAAGATTAGACTAATATCTTGCACATAAACAAAACTAAATATTATATCAGGTTTACTAGCACTAATATATAAGAGTGAGCTAATTATATCTCGGTATACCTTTTGATCAACACTCTTATCATGTTCATCTTTGTCTAAAAATGTAGTAGTGCCCATTGGAGTTCTCTTGATTCTGAAATTTTTTATACCGAATCTCTTGAGAATTTCATTGGCATATTTGCTTTGATTGATGAATATTTCATCTTTCATTTGCTTGATTTGAAGACCCAAAATGTAATTGAGTTCACCATTGTGACTCATCTCAAATTCACACTGCATGGTTTAAAAAAATTCTTGACAAAAATCATCAGTAGAGCCAAATCGTATATCATCAATATATATTTGGATAATCAAGATGTCTTTATTTACATGTTTAACAAGGAGAGTTGTATCTACTTTACCAATTTCAAAATTAGGATTCAAAAAAATTGAGCCTCATATCAAACACGGGGTGCTTGTTTAAGATCATATAAAGCTTTCTTAAGTTTAAAAACATGATTAGAAAAAATTTCATATTCAAGACTAGGAGGTTATTCAATATGAACAGTTTCTTTAATAAAACCATTTAAAATATACTTTTTACATCCATAAAAATAGTTTCTTTAATAAAATCATATAAACAGTTTCTTTAATAAAATATGCATAAGCAAGTAAAATACGTATAAATTCAAGTACAGCGACATGTGCATATGTTTCATCAAAATTAATACTTCCTCTTGATTGTAACATTTTGCAATCAACCTTGATTGGTTTTTCATGACTTGCCCGAATTTATCAAGTTTATTCTTGAAGACCCATTTGGTGTCAATAACTGGATGGTCGTGTGGTCACGCAACAAGATCCTAAACATCATTCCTAACAAATTTGTTCAACTCTTCTTGCATTGTAATAATTCAGAATTCATCAACACATGATTCTTTAATATTCTTAGGTTCAATAGAAGATATAAAAGCAACATGAGTCATATAATTTAATTTGGATCGAGTTTGAATACCTTGAGAAATGTCATCAATAACCAAATCATGAGGATTATTTTTTACCTCAACAAATGTTTTCGGTAACTGAGAAGAAATTTCATTCTTTTGAGTAATATTTGTATCAACATGTGATGTATTAATAGCATCAATAGAAGGTGTATTAATAATATCATCATATATACAAGTTTCATAAGAAGATTTAGATAAAGATTCATCAAATTTAGCATGCAATGATTCTTCAATAGTAGATGTTTTCTTATTAAAAATTCTATATGCTTTAATATGTGTAAATATCCAACAAAAGTACCTTCATCGGATCTAGCATCAAATCTATTTAAAGTATCTCTGGTATTTAAAAGAAAACATTTTCATCTAAAAACTTTAAAATAAGAAACTTTTGGAATTCTATCAAAAAATAATTCATAGTATGTTTTGTTTAAAATAGATCGAATAAAAACACGATTTAAAATATAACATACAGTTGCAACTGATTCAGCCTAAAAATATTTTGGCAAATTACTGTCTACAAGCATGGTTCTAGCATATTCTTATAAAGTCTTATTCTTCCTCTGAGCAACACTCTTTTGAAGAGATGCTCTAGAAAAAGCAAAATTATGTGTAATATCAAGCTTGTCACAAAAATTTGTAAAAGATTCATTCTCAAATTCTCCTCCATGATCACTTCTAATTGTGACAATACTTAGAAATTTTTTTATTTTGAGTTCTTGCAAAAAATCGAAAACTCATTAAAAGCATCATTCTTATTTTTCAAAAATGTAACCCATATAAATCGAGAGTAGTCATCAACAATCACAAATACATATATACTCTTATTTAATGAAGGAATGCGAGTAGGACCAAATAAATTCATATGCAATAATTCCAAAGGTCTATGAGTAGAAACTAAATCTTTTGACTTAGAAAAAGATTTAACTTGCTTACCTAATTGACAAGCATTACATAAATAATTCTTTTTGAAAGAGATTTTTGAAAGACCTTTAATTAATTAAAATTTTGAAATACTTGAAATAGTTTTCATACTTAAATGACTAAATTTTTTATGCCACAGCCAAGAATCATTATTGAAAGCACTTAAGCATAAATCATCATTAGAAGATTTGTAAGACATAGATAATTCATAAATATTATCCTTACAAAAATCTTTAAACAAAATATCAATCATGTTAGTATCATATATAAGACAAGCATCTTTTTTAAAAAAAAATTTATAACCCTTATCACATAATTAACTAATACTTAAAAAGTTGTGCTTCAAACCACTTACCAAAAGAACATTCTATATAAAAAGTTTTGAAGTATTATCAACCATGTCGATACTCTTTGTTACTGTCTCCGAATGTAACGTTCCTCCTTTCTTGTTTTGTACGGAAGAAAGTAATTGAATGTAACAGGTCATGTGTTTGGAACAACCACTATTAAGTATCCATCTTTATGGGGTACCTATAACATAGAACATTTTGTTTGGTACACATTATAATAGGGTCCAAAAAAAATTAGCCTTTGCGAACCCAAATCCATTTGAAATTTGGTTTCCACTTATTAGTATAATAAACATAATTACTAGAATTGCAAACATTATCCATGTATGAAGCAATATAAACCATTTTGTCAAAAGAATTTAAATTTTTTGAAATCAAAATATATTTAAATTTTGGTCTTTTTGATAAAGCATTAAATTTTTTTTTAACAAATGAATGATATGGAGTATGATTATTTCTATTATAAGCATATGGATCCTTTTCAAAATTTTCTTTGAAAAACCAAGACCAAAACGATTATTTGAAATCTTTTACGAAGACAACAAGTTATTCAAATTCTCGTTGCCCTTATTGAATTTTGTTACATTCTTCAAAATCTCTTCATATTTACCTTTAAAACATGAAATATCTTTATCCAAAATTGAAATTCGAGAATTCAAAGATGTTTCATTTATAAGTAAAACATTTTCTTTTAATAAATTCTCATTTTTTTAAATCCTTATTTTTAGCACTTATCTATTTGAATTTAAAAAACAATTCATTAAATACATCAAGTAACTCATTATTGTCCATGAATTTAGTTACTTTGTCCTCTTGAGCCATAAAGCATATGTTTACCGACTCCGTGATTTCTTCTTCATCGAAGGAAGATAAATCACTATTATCACATATTGCTTGAAAGGCCTTCTTCTTCTTGAATTTGTTGGAACTTTTGAAGTTACCTTTGGGTTTGAGTAATAGGCAATCTTTCTTCATATGGTCTGGTTTATTGCACTTAAAACACAGAGGATTGTCATTAGTTTTTTTATTCTTCTTGAACTTACCTAGTTTCAAGAATTTTCTAAATTTTCTTGTAATCATAGCAATTTTTTCTTCTTCATTTTTTGAATCTTCAGTACCTAAAGATGCATGAAAGGCGAGAACTTTTTTCTTTAGTTGTTGTTCATCCTTCTTTCGATTTTCAAGTTGAACTTTATAAGCTATCAAGTTCTCAATGAGGTTTTCTAAAGTGTTGATAAATTATTGGGTTCTTTTATGGCAGTAGTCTTCTTTTCTCAATCGGATGTGAGTGCTCGAAGAACTTTCTAACTTTCTCTACTTGAGTGTACTTTTCAAGGGCTATTAGAGAGTTTGTTATGTCGGTGAATCGTGTGATCATTTAAGCAATGATTTCATTTTCTTTGATCTTGAATTGTTCGAACCTATGCACAAGAATAGAAATTTTAGATTCTCTAACTTTGTGCCTTCGTGTGTTACCTATAGTATTTGCTAAATTTGATATGCTGATGTGACTGTTGACACACAGTTGAATTTCTCCTTGTTCAAGGCGCAGAAGAGAGCGTTCATTACTTTTACATCAAAGTTGACAAATTTCTTTTGATCATCAGACCATTGGTCGTAGTTTGTACTGGCTTCTCGAATGTCGCTTCAATGATGTTCCAAAGTTCATGGTTGGTGGATTGCAAATATATCTTTATTCTACACTTTCAATAGTTGTAATTGGAACAGTCGAACAATTGTGGTCATTGTGTAGAGTGCCCTTCTTTGAATTGAGATGAAAGAAAATCAATTGCCATCTTTATTGTTCGCTCTGATACCAAATGTAGGATCTAAAATAAGCAACACAAGCACTAAAGGGGGTGAATAGTGTTTATAAATTCTTGTCAAGAAATATTTATAACTTGAAAGAAAATAGACAATCACAGAAATAAAATCAAAATGCAAATGCAAACACAAAGATTTATCCTGCTTTGGTTCTCTTGACCTACATCCAGTCTCCAAGCAATCTGCTTGAGATTTTCTTTATCCTAATTTTAAAGCCTACAAAATTATGCACATGTGCGCCACTTGACAAACACCCTTGCTAAATTTGTATATCTCTTCTCTTCACCAAGAAGACCTTCCTTAAAATTGAGTACAATAAATCTTATAAGTCTTGATTGTACATGAAAGTGTATTTATAAGAGACTTATAGAGTTTTTCTCAGAATTTCTTCACAGAGTTGGAGTTGGGTAAAGAAAGAGACAAAATAGAAAGATTTCTAATTTTTACAAAATTCTGAATTTTTGTTCAAGGCAGAATTTTTGGAATGTTGTGTATGTCAATCAAAGGGAATTGATCTCTATTTATAGCTAGAGAATTTTTGACTATTTAGACAGTTAATACATTTGAATTTGAATGAAAAGATGAGAAAAACGGTCAGAAATTCAAAGATCACACAACTGTTCAACAGATAGAAACTGTCATATTAGTTGACTTATATCTTAGGTTAGTTGACTTATGATACAAAAAATAGCTTGATAAGTCGACTTATAAGAGGTATTAGTCGACTGATCTGGAGAAGAAGCAGATTGTAAGTTTATGTTGAACGCAGATTAGTCGACTAGATTGAAGTATATGTCGACTAGTCAGAAGGATAAAAGGATATTCAAGTCATAACGAATATTTATAAGTCGACTGTAGGGATTATAAGTTGACTAGACTGACAAAAAATTAGAGTTGACTTTCTGTTGAGAATAATAAGTAATAAGTCGACTTATGGATGTATCAATGTATCAGGTTATAAGTCGACTAGAGGAATGTATAAGTCGACTTATCAGTGTGTGTGTGTGTGTGTGAATCAAAGCTTTTAACAATATTTTAAAATCTAGAAAAATAAAAAAATATTTAAGATGTCTTCAAGCCCTTGTACTCCTTAATCTTCAAACATGGGTCATGTCTTCAATAGATTTTTTCCATTTCTTTTGCAAGACATACATGAGTACAAAAAATACACAATACACTAGTTTGTTATCATCAAAACATATTGATCAAATTTTAATCATGTAAAGGAAAGATCTAACAGCATGTCGCGTGTATGTGTCCTGCTCTTTAAGGAATTGTCGTGTCACTTCTTTGTATTCTGTGCAACAGTGCATGTCCTGTGTCCATGCCCATTCTTCTTAGGTGAAGAAACTAAGGGTTATGCAAGTTGGTAACTAGTTACTTGATATAAGTTTTCATTCCATGTACAGACTCTGCCATGTCATAGTGTCCTTGTGTCCTACTTTGTAAGGAATTGTTGTGTCACTTGTCCTTGTCGTGTTCACAGCCCGTGTCCATGCCCATGCTTCTTAGGTGAAGCAATTAAGACTTATGCATGTTGGTAATTAGGTAGTTTACGCAAATTTTCATTACATGTGATGAATTTCCAAAAGAATATTGACCATAAAAGTAATCGATAACAGTACTTAGGACCAGTATTTTAAGCCTGAAAAAAGGTATGATTGTTTTTATTTTTTTATGAAAATTTACCCAAAGCCGTCACAGGTGATTTAATGTGAAAATATCCTACTTTTTTGTTGCATGTTATAGTACAAATAATTTTTATAATATTATGGCATAATATGTGTTGGTGTGAGAGACTCATCTTTTCTGTAATTTTATACATGCAGGTTTATCGCAGTGCCTTGAGATTAGTTCGTACCATGGTCAGTGCTCAAAGTATTCTGGACTATCTTCTTGAGTATGCATCTTTTGATACTAGATAAAGTTGACCACTTTAAGCTGCATGAACAATAAAATTGACTATTGTTGATTTTTTTTATCTTTAATATGACCTCCTTTTCATAGTCAACTAAATTTGAAACTCCGAAGTAGTGTGTTATTTTAACAACTCTATTTATACCACTATTGACACATGCAGAGACTTATCCACACTCGTACTCTTATAGTTTCATCGGGCTCTTTGAACTTCCTTCATTTATGCAAATAGGAGGATATGGATCATGATGCAAATGACAACTATCTTACTTTATATGCTGAAAATCTGCTCTGACTACACATATTTTACTGATCCCTTTTTTCTGCTCTGGTTGCACATATTACCAGATGCTTTCTCCTCAGTTTAACTGAACTGCAATTACTCTATAGTGTCATTTGAACTATTCAACACGTTAGATTGGATAGGCAGCAGAAGGGATTGAGTTTCATCTTCTTGTTAGTTTTCTTATTTTTCGTTTTCTTCCAGTGTCTACACAATCACGTACCATTTGAATGAGTTGATTGTGTAATGAAATCATAGATGACTCTGGAGGGATTCTGAAAGTTCACTTTTATCAACTGATTTAGTTTTATTAGGAGTCTGACTTTAGGATAAAATATTTTAAGTTTTACTTGGTTTCAAAATTATAGATATTTTATCATTTGTATCTTCATATATAAGTATTTTACCATCAGAATTGTGTCATTTATGGGGTACAACCTAAATTGAGGAAGCTCGGTGGAAAGGTTGACTGACCGGATTTTACAAGATTCAATCTGACATCAACCCCTTGAGCTGGTACAAAGTTGCTGTCTGGAGAAAATATGGGCAAGAGATGATGGTAATGGTAAACCTATCTTGTTGGTCACATATTTCCATGTCAAATGGTGTAGAAAAGGAAATAGGTTCAATTTCGTTTGAGTTAGTGGTGGATACAAAAATGGCTTCTTCCATCAGTCTTGGTGATGCTTTGGTTTCACTACAACCGAATCCTCCCTAAAAGTTTTAAATATCATAATGCCACCAAAGTAGGTTTGTCCACAAATGATCTCATAAGAAACTAATCAAGCCAAAAAAAACCGCAGACACGCTGACAGAAAAAGAAGAAGGGAGGACATTAGATAGTGTAATTTGTTGGTCAACTCATCTACCATTTAGTGTCTTTTTTCATGATAGAATCTGACTTTTAATGTCCTTATTCATGACAGTTGCCTTTGCCGTACCTTAAAGTGGGATACTTGACTGCACCACCTGCTGGGAACACAATAGCACCTCATGCCGATTGGGAAAGATCCCAATTTGTTCTGAATCATGAAGGACTTCAGCAGGTCAAATTGTGCTTTGATCCATATTTCTTAATGTGCTTTTTTTATTCTAAACAGGAAATATTGTGTCATGTGAATTATTGGACCTAAGAACATGTGCAACTTCATGCAATTTCTAAGACATATATTGTTCCAATATTTTTTAGCGATTTCATTAACTCATCTCCTGGTTCTTTTAAATGATTTAATCAAAATTTTCAAATTTTTATTTGTAAAAGAACCAAAAGTTTGTTGCTCATGTGTCTGCATCCGGACCATCCTAGTTTCTCATGATATATCTATTGTCTATCATTGATGACATCGTTTGAATCAAAATCAGTCGACAATGAGATAGAATCGGTGGTATTTAATCGTAATCAGCCCGAATCAATCAAAATCAGCCGATATCGACTGATTCCATTCTGATTCTGGTCGATTCCAACACAACTATTACCAAATTGTTGCAAATTCAGCAATATCTTATCGATTCTGCGGCTTAAAAATTGATTAATTGATAGCGACTTCGCACTGTTACTTGGATTCTTTTGATCTCTTAATCCGAGCTACAAAGCAATGGTGTCAAATCTTATATCGCTTTTGGTGTCTCGCGGATACAATGATTATTCCTTAGCCCGAGAGAATCCTATACTTATTTTGCTAAAGATTATGAATACTCTCCTTTGTCAACAATCCCAAAAAGAGAATTTTGAGAAAAATCAAACTTGGTAGCTACCCACATGAATGATTTGGTAGATTAATTGTTTTATAAAACTTTATGCTTTAGAAAGATATTAAAAATGGTTAGAAAATGAGCAATATTTTGTTGCCTCCAATATATAAGTAATTAATTTATGAGTTTTTCTTATTTATGCCCACAAATCTTTCATATTTCTAAAATTACCCTAAAGTCATCATATTTCTAAAATTATCCACCAAATTCTTAAATTGATCAAAAATATGCCACAATCAGCTACTGTTAACAGTTTTGAAAGTAAATTACCCATTTATCTCTGCTCCTCTCTTTTCTCTGACTCACTCTCTTCTAGTTCTTTAAGTGCATGTGGGTTGAGTTCGGACCCAGTTAACCCAAACATAGCCCAAAAGTCCCAAACCTAAAAGTGCATGAGGCTATCTTCTCCTTCAGTCGTTGTGGTCTCTCTGGGTTGATGCTGTCGTCAAATTTAATGGCGAGACGAGCTCCACCTCGTCAAGATTTGCCTCATCCCACAAACCCCACCACCACCACCTCCTCCTCTCCATCAAAGAGCACCAGACCATCGAGCAGCTACACGCCGGCCAGAGGATGAAGTTTAAAGTGTTCGTCATCGTCGGAGACGGGAACGGCCACGGGCGCCGGCCAGAGGACTAGTTCAAAGTGTTTGTTGGGCTCGTTGGTGGCAGCCGTGGTAGGCAAATAATAATTAATCATAGATGTGGCATTAATCATAAACAAATAATAATTAATCATAGGCAAATAATCAAACTATAAGGGTAAATGTAGGATTTCATAATTTTTTAACAGATAAGCTGGGGATATTCTTTTTTTATTCTTTTTAACTGACGATGGTGGTAATTTTAGAAATATGAAAGAATTTAGAGGGTAATTTTAGAAATATGATGATTTGGGGGGTAATTTTAGAAATAGGGAAGATTTGGGGGGCATGTATAAGAAAACCCTTAATTTATTTAGGAAATATTCAAAAATAGTTGCCATGAATATAATTAAGTAGAATATAATTTTTTGTTAGATTAATTATACACTAGTTTATTAGATTAATTGTTTGAACTTAGTTTGTTAAAAAAATTGTTAAATTTTTGATACAAAATGGTTGCCATTAATATAAATAACAAATTAATTTTAGGAAATGCTAGAAAATGTTAAAAAAAGGTGTCATGAATATAATTAAGTAGAATATAATTAGTTTGTTATTAGTTATATTGTAATATTTTGTAAATATCTTATTAATTTATGTCTTTTCTTTTGTAATTATTTGTTCAAATGTGATTCATATCTTTCATTTAGTTTAAAAAAATATGTCAAGATGTTACTAATTATCTGAACAATTTAAAATATTTTAAAATATTTTTTAAAATTATTTTTTGACTGAGACTGATATCACCGAGACGAAATGGTCAATAGGGCCGGTATAGCCAATTCTGAGATCTAGAACTGCTGGCTGATTCTGATTCCAAGATTTCGGACCATTATTGATAACATATATGGAATGTCTGATCTTAAACAATTTCCGATAAGAAACAAAGTAGAAGTACAATGCTGATAATTCATTTAGTATCATGCATCCAAATCATTAGGACCATGATTGGATACCTTCTGTAAGACTAAACAGTGGCTCTTTGTTTCATAATCAATAAGCATTTTCATATGTTCCTTCAACTGATGACCTCTGTATTTAATGAAATGATTATTGTTCTGCGTTTATATCCATAGTTTGAGTAATGCAATGACAACAATTAGTTGTGAGATCTCCAATATTTTGCTCGTTTGCATAGAAATGTTATGATGCTTTAATACTCATCAAGGGTGCAATTCCTTAGATCAATTAGAGAATATCAATATAAATGTATAGTTTCTAAAGAAAACAAAAACATTACATTGACAATAGTAAGGGCGTGGCCATCGTTAGCAATCGAGATATGTGATATGATGGAATGATTTATTTCTTAGCAAGTTCGACAAATTAAGTTCAGAGATGTCATTGAGTAAGTAGAGGGGACAAAGACACACCGACACGACCATTACAGGGCATGGCATACCGACACAATACAAATCCCAAAACAGTAAGCACAAAACAACACAGCAAGAACTTTGGTGTTCATCATTTGTGTCCCGAACATGTTTGAGAAAAGTTCATGATATAAGTGTATTCATTCTGTTGGGGATTCTAAGAACTGACATCATGCGCTAAATTTAGTCTATTTCTAGCATCTTATATGGAATCACGGATGCATCTTGAAGATGAGGCCAACTCACATACGCATAATTATCAAAACAAAAAGAAAACATATTCAGTAAAGTTCATTATAACCAGGGGTGCAGAGGACGATATTTCTGTCGAGCATTCAGATTCTCCGGATATTGTTCCTGTCCTGTAATTTTTTTTTGTTTTCTTAGTTGTCTGGTCTTTTTAGGAAATTGGTTGAGTTAGTTTTTTGGGGTTGTACTGTTTTTGTGCTTTTCCTGGTTTCTGTTTATGGTACTGTAACATCCTTTTTCTTTCCTTCCAAACTCTCTCTATTTAGTGTGTTTGTGTGCATGCATGCATGTGTGTGTGTTAGAGAAAGTTTGAAAAGCACATAAAAGATCTTACAATATCATAATGAGAACCCGAAAAACAATGTTTGTGTGTGTGTGGGTGTGTGTGTGTGTGCGCGCGTGTGGAGGGTGTGTGTGCATGCAGGTGTCCAGTGGAGAAAGTTTGAAAAGCAGACGGTGATCGAGACATGTTTGTCTAGTCTGGGTGGATCCCCTTACAGGATATTTGGATGTTTAAAATGATTGCATTGATTCATTTAAGGTGAGATGTTGTGCATGTAATTTTTGGGGCCGACCCGTTATTTCTTGATTGATTTTGAATTTTAGTGGATAAAAATGCATTTTAAGATGCATATCTTAATGAACATTTAATGCAGTGGGATCCATTATAGTTGGTTGATCTATTACTATGCATTAAAGCATACCCCTCACTTCCATTTAACATAGTAGATAGATGTCTATTAACACAAAATGTTGCAATTTACCTGAACCTACTACTGACATTAATTTGTAGACTCATATTTTGTCATTTCTACTATCTATCTATGCAACAAAAGTCTATGTTATCCCATTTTATCCTTGGTGAGAGAAAATATCCTGCAGAACCCCACTGTCTGTACAACTATTTCTGATTGATTTCTAAGATAATAAT
This sequence comes from Agave tequilana, assembly GCA_038442645.1. Classification (NCBI taxonomy): domain Eukaryota; kingdom Viridiplantae; phylum Streptophyta; class Magnoliopsida; order Asparagales; family Asparagaceae; genus Agave; species Agave tequilana. The sequence goes on from JAVJIF010028534.1 coordinate 43,876, forward strand.
GTGTAAATTCCCTTTTCTTTTTTGTCATTTTTTTCTTTCTTCAGGTCACTAAGGGGGACAAACAATTATCAGAAAGTCCTGGAAGATTTCAGGGATCTCCACATGCCGATAAACTAATCAGAGTTGATGTTCCAGATATTGTCTCTGTATCAGCATGTGCAGACCTGACATTACCACCTGGTGCAGGACTTTGTATAGATACAATCCATGGACCTCACTTCTTGTAAGGCTTCTCTCACATTGAATTCAGAAGTTTTTCGATGTTAATTATAGAATTTTAATGCATCTAAAATCTGAAAAAAAGATTATATATCACCACATACCCATCAGCATCAGACATGTTTGGCTCCTGCATTTGACAACTGAAGTTAATCTATTTCTTGTTTTCAGAAATGACTAGATGACATCTCTAGAATTTTGGTCTCCACATTTTGTCTCTGTTTGGTATTGGATATCAGATTATCCAATTCAATATTTCTCCTCATATGTCATCCTTGCTCAAATATGCTGTTTGCTTGTTATTTATATCCATAATAGACGTTAAACAAAAGCAAATAGTATTATATTAATCATTCTTAGGAACCACTGAATCTTGGAGGACTGAGATGGAGATAGAAAGTGGCTTGAGTGTTTCTACTCCTACAGCCACAAAAGATGGAATATATATATATATATATATATATATATATATATATATATATATATATATATATATATATATATATATATATTATATATATATATATATATAAGTGAGCCAAACAATGAAGGTCTTGGAGAGGAGAGGATAATTGAGTAAAGATTGAGAAATAAACAGTAGGCTCAGAGAATCAGTTGGTTTTATGTTGGGGAAGGCTGCAACTGTAAGTTGTTTATATACTTAGGCATCTAATATAAAACATTTATAGATGTAGAGAGAGGGAAAAGGACCTTCATGTGTTTTTTATTGATTTCAAAAATGCTTACGATGGGGTACATTGAGAGATGATATTGTGGGTTTTTAGAGAAGAAACATGCATCTAGTACATGCATAGATGTGATTAAGGATCTGTATGGCGGAGTTGTAACCAGGATTTGAACAATAAGAGGGTAGCCATATTCATCTTTTATCACTCTGGGCTTACATCAAAGATCTGTATTAAATTCTTATCTGTTTGCTTTTGGTGATGAATAAACTTACTAAGCAAGTACAGGTTGCAAGGTTTGAATACTGCCCGATACCGACATTTTGGTCCGATACTGACATTTCCGATATGACCCAATGTAACCAAAAGGATACCCCGACATTACTGTATGACAAGACGAAACGGCCGATATTGCCAATCCTGATACTACTGATATCAAGATTTCTAACCATGACAGGATGAGCTCCCATGTCGTTTGTTGTTTGTTGATAATATTGTTTTAATTGTGACGACTAAAGAGAAGATAGTTGCTAAGGTAGAGAAAAGAGTTAGGAACTTAAAATCAAAGGATTTCACAATTAGCAGAACAAGACAATACATGAGTTGTACATTTAGCAACTATAAGAAAATGGACGAATGGATATTCCATATAAAGGTCGAAATTCCCTGGTTCTAAGCATTTCAATATTTAGGATCTATCATTCTTTGTAATGGGGAAATTGAGGATTTGAACACATCGAATCAATGATGGTTAAAATGCAGATATGCTTTTGGAGTACTATGTGACTGAAGGGTGCCCATGAAGCTTAAGGGAAAGTTTTATATGACAATTGTACACTAGCCATGCTTTATGAGTCAGAATTTCGGGCAATAAAGAAATATGTTAAAATATTTGTAGCTAAAATGAAAATGTTAAGGTGAACGAGTGGCAAGAGGCTCAATGATAATAGAATAAGAAATGAGTATATTCACGGAAGTCACAGGCAGCCTCAATAGAGGACAATATGTAGGGGAATTATTTGAGGTGGTTTGGTCATGTACAAAAGAGGTTGATGAGTGCATCGATTAAGAGGGATATATGGGTAAGTAGGAATTGTAGGAAAACGAACTACTAGATAGACCCAAGAGAACATGGTTGGAAGGAGTACAACTTAACGAAAGAGATGACCAATGATGGGGACATAATGCATGAGAGAATTCAAATGAATCTGTATTTTCTTTTTTGAGTCAAAGTTTTTTTTTTTTCATTTAGTCTCTTATTTTCATGTTTTAGTCCCACATCGATTATCTGGAGAAAAGTCAATAGTTGTAAGCCTATTTTAAAAGTCTCATTGCTTTCAAAAAATGGACTAGAATTTTGAGGAAAAAAAATTGTTTGGGAGTTTTTTCCTTAAGGGCATATTGCCCATGG
>JAVJIF010028535.1:0-23740 GCA_038442645.1 Agave tequilana
ACCCATACAAGGCTGACAAGGACCTTTCTGTAATATGCTCTTCTTTTCCTATCTTGCTCTTTAGGAGAAGTGCCTTTATCATATTACTTTTTCTTAATCCAGGATCCGCTGAAGTTCTTCTAAATTAGTCTCATGCGTCTCTGTTTTTAACAAAGGTTCAGATTCTTTGTCAATTGTTGAAGTGTTTGGGCACTTGGGCGCAAGTTGATTAACACTTTCTCCCGTACTTGAACTTTCATTTGATTTTGATTTTCTTATAAGAAATTTGTCCATTCCTACAAACATGTCATATGTGTTCTCAATTTCATGGTTGTTATCTTATAATCCAACATAAGCATAATGAAAATATGAAATTTACTATTGATAATCAATTCAATAACTTTAAGAATAAAAAACACTTCAATTAGAAGCATGATACTTACTGTAAACTGTGTCTATGAATGGTAGACTCTTCTCCGCCTCCTAAAAGGAGATCCCTCTGCAAATAAAGTATGCAATGCAACATCAGTTTTCAATTGCGTAGACATTTCCAAAGAGTAGTCGACTACTATTGGGTATTAGTCGACTACGTCAAGATAAGCTCAAGTGACAGGTTTCTGGATAACTGAACCAAGTCGACTACAACTTCTTTATAAGTCGACTAGTCCAGTGATGAGTCGACTAGGGGAAATGGGTTAGTCGACTACAAGGGTCTATTAGTCGACTATATATTCTGTCAAGTCGACTAATGGACAAACAGAGAGTTGGTATCAAGTGAGACACAGGATTAGTCGACTATGGCTTTGGTCAAGTCGACTACATAACGTATTAGTCAACTAATAGGGACTATAAGTCGACTATATATCTATGACTTCCATGGCTGACAGCGGCGGATTTCAATTGATTGGAAGTATTTTTTTTTTTTTTACTTGATTGAAAATTTGGAAGTGTTTTGAGAAGACTAGAAGTCCAAGGATCTGAAACAAGATCTCCCCAAATTCCCTTGATAATAAAGAATCAGACTTAGACCTCAAAAACATAAAAAGAACAAATTGAGAGAATGAAAATTTTTACCTTAATTGGAGGTTTGGGGGAAACTTCGAGTATTCGACCAGTGCAAAAGCCATGAGCGAGATCAAAACCCTAGCCCTGGAGCCTGGATTTCAATTTTCAAGCGAGAAGGAGCGGCGAGACTGGAGCCTGGATTTCAATTTTCAAGCGAGAACGAGCGGCGAGAGCAAAAAATAGGAGAGCTGTTAGGCTTCAGCTAAGGGAATTTTTTTTTTTGCCTGGGTTAATAATAGTAGGGAATTTTTTTTTTCGGGCCCCGGGGGGCACGTGCCACCCTGTGCCACCCCCTGGCTCCGCCAGTGTTTGTGAGTGTGTATTTTGTGAGTTTGTTTCTCAGTTTTGTGAGTGAGTGTCTTAGTGTGTGTGTGTGTGTGTGTGTGTGGTGTGTGTGTGTGTTTTGTGAGTTTGTTTCTCATTTTTGTGAGAGTGTGTGTGTTAACTGGGGTGCAGGTTTTTTTGTGTGTGTGTGTGTTTTGTGTTAGTGTGTGTGCGGGTAAGTGTATATCTAAGTTTGTGTCTCAGTTTTAAGGCATGGCAACAACAGTTTCTTGGTACGCTAATCGATAGCTTAGGGGGAAAAAAACACACAAAGTCTTGTTAAGGATAAAGTTCAGTCAAATAAATACACACAAGTTGAGATGTAAAGTTAACCTGCTTATATAATAGCACTCATCCACAAAGTCTTCCCATTTTGCAATTCTCATCTCTTTAATTACGTCTCCAGCATATCTGCATGGCAATCCAGTCAACTGTCACTTTCTCTATGTGCAAGTTCATATCACTATGTCAAGAACTTCTCTCTTCTCCATATAGTCAACTTCAGCAATTCTATCATCGTGCCTTTTAACATGCCAATCACCTAGATTTTTGGTTAACTCTTTCACATATCTATTTGTTGTTGGCACTAGGAAACTCTTCCATAATCACAAGCTAATTTCTGTGCCAAACATTCAGGCTTTTGTGCTGATCTTTTAATCCCATATACATTGATTCGATATAATCTAACTCACATTAAAACAAAAAAAATTACCCAATTTTAAGCATATTGTCAAGGTTAACAATTTTCATTTAAATTACTTTCAATAAAATCAAAAGAGTTTACATATGTACCTTCTTCCAGGCATCTCTTCTCTTTAGCTTTCACCAACTTCCATTATGCCTCGAGTTTCCATCCACACACAAACAAACTTCAGGTGGCAAGCGAGATCTAAAGACACTGCGCAGCCAAAACAAGCTTGTGATCCACATTGAAATTTTGAAAGGAAAACAAAATAGGGGGGAGGGAGGGGGAGGGGGGGAGGAGGGAGAGATAAAGCTCGTTCTGAGAGAGAGAGAAGAGAGAGAGAGAGAGAGAGAACACACACACATATATTTGAGCTGGGCCACTTTCAAAAGTATCAAGATGTCGATACTCTCACTTCGATTTAGTTGATACACCATCCATATGCAAAATCCAAACAGTTGGATGTGATCTACTAACTATAAACTAGTTAGGAATAAAGTTTCATAAATTTTCGTTATCATTTACTCGTTCATCAAAGTGGTCTCAAAGTTTAGCAGTTTTAGGTCTTTTAAAAATGTCGACTTTTTAGCCATTTTGATGAACGTGTAAATGATAACGAAAATCTGTGAAATTTTATTGCTAACTAGTTTATAATTAGTAAATCACATCCAACGGTTTGGATCTTACATATGGGTGGTGTATCAATCAAATCAAAATGGGAGTATCAATATTCTTGATATTTCCGAAAGTATCCCAACTCAACTAATTTTCTTTATACAGGGTTATACTGATATACAATATATTGAGACTGATTTATACCGGTCTAATTGATGTTTAACCAAGGAAGGTAATTGAAAGGTGGTTCTGTAATTAAGGAACGTTCTATTGAATGGAAAACCTCCCAGCTGATATTCACCGACCTGGCCAATTAGATCGGTGACATTGATTAGTTGTCAGATTGATTCTTAGACCTAACAGTAATGTGGATTTGAAAATTTCTCATAAGTGAAACTCGAGATTGATGGTTTGTTGTGGGTGATTATAGGCTTTGTTGAACCATGTTAAATCTTTATCTCATTTTTCTAGTTTATAAATAGAGCTTGCCCTATGTCAAGATCAAGTCGATTAAGGTCAAGATTAGAAAATATTGCCTGATAATGATATGTATGGATACAAATATTGCCTATACAGTTGAGACGAAATGGGCGATATTACTGATTCTGATATCAAATACCTACAACCAATACTGTGAAGGTACCGAGATTTCAAACCTTACTTGGGCCATCCATCAAATGCATATTGCTTTCAGCTCTAGGGGACCCTGGCTAGTCTCATGTCCATGAGTTGTTCTTGGAAGCAAGGGGGGGGATCTTTGTGAGGCCCCATGCACCTCTGAACCCATACCCTAATAAGTTGTCAAGCAACGTGGTTCATTTCGACTCGAGCCGTGGGTTGGACCCACTTGCTGTCTGGGTCCAGCAACAAAACATGCCAGCATGCTGCATTTGTGATGGTCCCAAGATTTTTGTGACCCCAGCACTCAAACCTAATTTGACACAAAATTATTGCAAACTTGGACCATAAAATTAATCTAGAAGCCATCACCCTGGCCTGGTCCCTCTCAGTAGATAGAGAGAGATTGCCTGTCACAAACTCTTCTTACTTTCTTGGTGTTTTGAAATTGAATTTGGCTCCTTTCAGAATTATTTTAGGATGTGGGTGTTTAAGTATGAATTTGATAAAGTTACGTTCGTATTTAAGATCTGCATTGTTGGATGTGATTTATTGTTTTTAAAGTGTGTACAAATGATATGTTGAAGTCTTTCAACGTATTTTACCCATGTGTCATACAACTTGGCTCTCTGAAACTGATCTCGTAACCATAACTTCGACAGTACTTACACAGTTTCACTTTAATATAGAGCCGTGTTGTGTCACACATGCATGCCTGTCGCACGTATCACATGTATCAAGCACAATAACTTTTATATTACATGATTTTTTAGAATTTATTATGTGTATGTTTGTGTATACCTTGCAACTAATACTCACATATGATTTTGTTATTGAAGTACCATTTGTTTGTGTGAGATGTGCACGAACCAAATATTTATTTGAAAACTGGTTCCAAAATACCATTAGAAACTCTGGGGTAAAGTTAGCTAAGAATCAAATTACATATAAATTCCAGTGCTAAAACTAAACCAAAACCATTACTAGTTTATTTAACCTCTTAATCATGCACCCCACACTTGCCTTTCCAATTCTTAAACTAACGGCTAAAAAACAAGATTAATGCACACTAATACAGCCAACATGAAGAAACCAAATTTGATCCATCATTTGATCTCAACAAGTTGTACTTAATTACTTAATTAGTGTTGATATAATCACCACTGCCTCATCGAGCAAGTGATACTTGTCTCATAGCGACTGCAATTCATCGAAGCGTGTGTTTTAATTATGATACTTGATTATTATTTTTTAGCCCTCTTGGCAAGAATTAAATAAAATAATCACAGTTGTTAGTATTGTTAATCTAAATGGATTAGTCCAAGTTGCTAAGTCCAATTATTGCTTCTACATTGTTAAACAAAGGAGTTAGGCTAATTAATCAAGTTGTTTGCATCCCATTTTGAATCTAATGGTTGGAGGTTAGGGTGTTCAGCTTAACTAAATTGGATCAGTGTTCGAGATAACATAAACATTTAATTTAATTTAATATTTTTTGTCAGCCTCCAGATTCTCCTGCTTTCATGAGAATTTGTATCAAGAATTTGTATTAAGATTACCAACAAGTAGTCCCATTTGGAAAGCTTTTTCTTTTTTTTTTTGGCTCCTCACTCTGTCAGAAAAAAGTAATAGATAATAAATTAAATTAAATTTTATTTACACCGTGTCGTTTCCTATTCTAAAAGAACTCAAATAATGAAAGCGTTTGAATTTTTGAGGCGCAAGAGCAAGGGAGCAGAGAGAGATCTCAAACCTTCCAGCTGATGCGGACCGGTTGAGGGTGGACCGGGGTGGGGTCCGACCGGAGCGGGTTTCGCGCCGGCCCGCCCCCATGGCCCTGTCCATTCCCCCAGTGTGGGCCGCGGGCCCGCGGCCCACCATCTGGTCGGGGACCCCTCCCTTAATTCCCTCGCGTTTGCTGTGAAAAAGGGACGCGAGAGAATGTACCCGAAAAGTGACTCACGGTGGGCCCGAAGAGGAGGGGAAGCTGACGTCATGAAGCGGTAGTAGTCGTCGTGGTACTACTACTCCTGTACTGGTTCACTGTGTGAATCATGCAGCAGTAGTGTGAGTAAACAAATCGATGAAAGGCAGGATGCAGCACTCGGTATCGCTGTCGAATTGGAGTTGCTGAATATCTGTGTGTATGTTCTTTAGTATGAAAATTCTGCGTGCTTAACAAGTCAAGGTTCGATGTGGCAACACAAAGTGAGTGTGTAGATGTTACGAGGGTGTTGTAGATCATGCCAACGATGGTCAAGAGTTAGAATTATTTGAAGGTTTTTCCTCCCAAATAAAAAGGTATTTATTTGCGCGAATATTTCATAAATATCAAATAGTGTTTGTCTAACTAAACTCAAGACAAAACTAATGAGATTCACGCACCGGGAGTTGTTATATTCAAACCCGCCTCTTCAACAAGAATTCTGCTCCTTCTATATCTTCCCTCACCACCTCTTTCCCTTTGATTACGTGGCACCCTTACCTGCCACGTGCGAACATACTTTTATAACTGACGTCACCCTTCCCCCTTCTCCTCTAAAATCACGGCCTGACCCATTTCCCTTGCCCCTTTCCCCCCATCTCTCTCTCTCTCTCGTCCACACACACAATCTCTAGAAAAGAAAAGAAAGGAAGAGAAAAATGATGGGTCCTCCACCCTCCGACCCCTCATCATCCGCCCCAGAGATCGACGGCCTCCTCGCCGGCGCAGGCTACCGTGTTCGCTCCTCCGACCTCCGACATGTCGCCCACGGCCTCGAGCTCCTCGACTTCGCTACCCTTCAGCAGCAGCAGGAGCAGCCGCAGCAGCAGCAGCCCATCCCCGACCTCCACTACAACCCTTCCGACCTCACCGCCTGGGTTGACTCCATGCTCTCCGAGATCTCCCCTCAAATCGATCGCCCACCGCCGGCCACGTGGACGGACCAGATCTGCCAACCCCAGCAGCAGCCCCCGCTCCCCGTCGTCCACCACCACCTCCACCTCCAGGACGAGGAGGACTCCGGCATCCGCCTGGTCCACCTCCTCATGACCTGCGCCGACTCCGTCCACCGCGGCGACGCCCCCACCGCTCTCTCCCTCCTCGACCACATGCGCCTCCTCCTCACACGTGTCACCACCTCCTTCGGCATAGGCAAGGTTGCCGGATACTTCGTCGACGCCCTCACACGCCGCCTCTTCTCCTCCTCTTTCTCAGCCGCCATCGCCGGATCCCCGGCCGACTTCGAGATCCTCTACCACCATTTCTATGAGGCCTGCCCCTACCTCAAGTTCGCCCACTTCACCGCCAACCAGGCCATCCTCGAGGCCTTCGACGGCCACGACCGCGTCCACGTCGTCGACTTCAACCTTATGCACGGCCTCCAGTGGCCGGCCCTGATCCAGGCCCTCGCCCTCCGCCCCGGCGGCCCGCCGCTCCTCCGCCTCACCGGCATCGGACCGCCGTCGCCGGACGGCCGGGACGCGCTCCGGGAGGTCGGGCTAAGGCTGGCCGAGCTGGCCCGGTCCGTGCACGTGCGGTTCGCTTTTCGCGGGGTGGCGGCGAACCGGCTCGACGACGTTCGGCCGTGGATGCTGCAGGTGGCCGCCGGCGAGGCCGTGGCGGTGAACTCAGTGATGCAGCTGCACAAGCTGCTGGGCGACGCTGACGCGGCGGAACCGATTGAGCCGGTGCTGAGGTGGATCGCCGGCCTGAGGCCGAAGATCGTGACGGTGGTCGAGCAGGAGGCGGACCACAATAAACCGGCCTTTTTGGACCGGTTCACCGAGGCCCTGTTCTACTACTCGACCGTCTTCGATTCTTTAGAGGGCGGCCGAGGCCAGCAGCAGCAGCAGTCGGCGGCGCTGGCGGAGGTGTACCTGCAGCGAGAAATCTGCAACATTGTTTGCTGCGAGGGGCCGAACCGGGTCGAGAGGCACGAGCCACTGGCGAAGTGGCGGGCGAGGCTGGGACGGGCCGGGTTCAGGCCGGTCCATTTGGGGTCCAACGCGTTCAAGCAGGCCAGCATGCTGCTCACTCTCTTCTCAGGGGAAGGGTACTGCGTCGACGAGGTCGAGGGTTGCCTGACGCTCGGGTGGCACAGCCGACCGCTGATCTCCGCGTCGGCGTGGAGAGCGGCAGCGGAGGACAACGACGTGGAACCACCTGATAGCAACATTACTATTAAGAGAGATGATGATGATGATATTAATAATCGCAATAATAATAATAATAATAATAATGCGAGCAGCAGTAGCAGTAGTAATAATTATAGTAGCAACAACCTTAATAGAAATCAGCAGCACGGCAGCGGTAAGTATTACAGAGAGCACATGTAAATTATTGGGCACCACTTTATAATATATCAGTTTATTTCTGAGTCTCCCCTTTGCCTACTAAATATTTGATTTGATTTTCTTTTCTTTCTTTTTGAGATGCAATATACTCTATGAAACTAGAATTGAAATCAGTTCATCAATGCTCAATTAAGCAATTTACTTGTAATTAAAACTGCATGATGTTCTCGATTCAATACGTGATCTTGTATTGGATTCTCCATAAAAAAAGAGTGAAAGATTAACAAAATTTGGATATGAATTATGAAAGTTGACTGGCAGGTGGCAGTGCAGTGCAGGCACCAAGATTCGCAGTCTAATCAGTGGCAGGGAAAAGGAATGAATAAAGAAAGTCCATAACTTTTGGGGGCTGGGGTCTCCAAAGTTGGCACATTTCTGATGGCTACCGACATTTTCTTCAATTTTAATTTCCATTAAATAATTAGTAATAATAATAAATGAAATAAATTGAAATATATTAGTGGGTTGTTGACGTGGCAGGGTCACTGATTGTTGTGATCAGCCCAACGTACCCATCACTCGTTCAAATTGTGGTGCAGATGTCAGCGAGCCGAGGGCCAGGCCGTTCGGATTGTTGGTGGATCCGGTCCGGTCCAAGGATCAAATCGAAGAAGCATCAGAAAAAGAGGGGGGCAGTACGAAAATGGGCCGTTGGGTGTGGGCCCGGGATCTCTTTCTAATTTTGGGAAACGGCGGAGCGGGTGGTTCACGTGGCACGGTTCCCGTATCTGGCAAGTGACAGGTAGGCAGTCAGCTGTGCACCGTGGGGACTAGGGAATCTCACGTGCGGCGTTCCTCCTCACTGGGGCACGCCCTTCTCTCTCTCACACTCACGTGTGAGCTCACACTGAGTTGTTCTGCAGAGGATTAAGTTAACAGCGGATTTCGAGCAAGAAATTAGTTTAGAGAGTGATCAGTAAAAAAATTATATTTTGCGAGATCATTAAACTCAGTAAAAGTAAAAGTTCTGAGATATCCTTAAATAAGAGAGAAGAAGACGAATACAACTTATAGAGTTAATCAACAATAGCATGCAACGTAACAGGTAACAGTAGCAATAGGAATAAATATAAATATTGTTGATTAATTAACAATAGCAGCAATAAGAACAGGTAGCAACAATAATAGGAATAGGTAACAAGCAGGTAGATAATACATGACGACAGAATTGATAGAATGTGACACAATAGGAGCATATCTGAGGCAAAAAGTGAAAAGCAGAACATGGCTTGTTACTCGGCGCGTGCTACATAAGTGCAGCCCAATACAAACTTGAGGCGGGGCGTGAATGACAATAAGAAGAACCCTATCTCTGATACCATGTTAGAATATGAGTATGAGAAAGTTTGATGGGCTCTCCTATTTGATTCTTATTTATAATAGATATATAAACATGTGATACATTATATTTAGGTACTCATATATAAACATGTGATATATTGTTTTTAGATACATGACAATTCATAATTCTAACAAGGCTCAAAGTGAAAGGAAAAAAAAAAAAAAATCACCAAGTATTTAAAAGGTAATTATTGTATCTAGTTTGTAAGACGTTTTCATGTACAACTTCATGCACTGAAAAGAACTTAGCCTATGGACGACACATTCGTCAACAAAGAGATCACAAATTCAAAGCATAACGACCTTGAACAAACTTTTTAAAAGAAGAGCTGAATTATCGCGGCCTTGTTAATTCAAGAAAAAGGAAATCCATGAGAAAAGATTTTGACTCGAAGCCTCGCTAACAAGATAATATTCAAGGATATTATAAATGCGAGGCTGCAAATAAATGTACTTCTAATGAATGGATCTTTCAAATGAGAAACATCAAATCTTAGCAGCCACACCAATCAGCAGAACTATCAGACAAATTAACAGTAGTTGTTTACGTGTCATCTCGGTTATTAATGAATGGTTAAGGTTGTTGTCACCAGGTCACAAAGAGATTAAGCTCCAATCTCCATCCATCTCCATCATGCTCAGAATTTGAAACCTTGTAGATTTTGATTGAAAATAACCCTGCACCCAAAATTAGAGGATTCAGGAAGTTCAATGCATTCCTATCTTAATAAACAATTTCCTGCACAATTATAGGATTTTTAATGGATAGAATTTCAAATTTGTCAAATATTTTCAATCGCAAATGTGATTCTAGAAAACAAGATTTCCTATCACACGGACATGTTTCACATCACAAATCCTGAGTATTGAGAATTCAACCAGGATAAGAAAAATGTACCATATTGTTCCTTTTAAAGACCAAGTATAATCAGAAAAACGTAGAACAAACCTGTAACCAAACGTACATGCATCCGGGAGCAGCCTTGCCATCAACGTCGCTGAGCTAACTTCATGTTAATGGTTTAAGTATTATACAGACTGATGCGCCGTTTCCTCTCAGCCATAGCAATCTCCATCATGGGTCATTCACCTGCAAATTGGAGACTATCACAGTGATGTATCATTAGCTGATGATGCACTAATCATATTCGTTAAGGTGTTTGCATTGCAAGTCAAATGAAATTGATTAAACTTAGACAACAAAATACCTTAAATTCAAAGCAAAGAAGAAGAAAAATAGAAGTTAATTTCGGACCCCTTATAAGGGTTATTTTTTCTTCTTCTTTCCCTTTCCTGATAGAGTAATATTAGGATTAGAATTCTATACCTATTGTAATAGGAGTAGTATTATGATTAAAATACAATACCTATTGTATTAGGATTGTATTAGGAGGAAAATTTTCTTATCAATTTGTATTTTTATATGTGTTTGGACATTGTCATCATCAATCATAACAATTAAGTTCTCTTTCTCAACTATTGTAACATGGTATCAGAGCTCACTTTCCAAAATTCTTTATATTGATAATTGTCAACAAATTGTTTACGAACCCGCGCTGGGCTGTGCTCATATAACATGTGTCTAGCACTGGGCCAATTTCGCCTTGGGCGACGTCGAAATATTTCCATCATTGAAGCCTCCCCTCGCCATAAGCGCATGCTGCAATCGACCTTGCCTCCACCGCGTGTGAACATGTTCGGTTCCTTACGTGATGTCTACATGCACAAGCATGTAGCGTGATCAGTTAACACATGCCTGCATGTCTTCTAATCGGTTATGCAACAACTTGGTTGCATGAAGAAAGGTCCCAAAACGACATCTGTTTGAAGGAGAAAAAGGTTCTCTCCTCCCCGTCAACACCCGCGTCCGCCACTCATCATCCATCACAACCAATAGTGGGCCATGTTCTGCCCAATCAAATTTTATATCAAACTTTATGCATGATATCATCTCTCTCTAAAATTCATTGATCAACTACTTGAATAAAAGATCACTGAGTGTCTAAAGCAGTTTATAAGTCAGTCTACAACTACAAGTCGATCAGTTTTCGTTCTTGCAACCAATTCTGAGAGTATCTATAAGCCCAATGATTCATGGTAGTCGTCTTCTACTACCATACTAGTAATTGCAATGATCTGAGTGTGTCTACTGAAGGACATCACCAGATTCTACTAGCTACATTGATTCAAGTGCGACTACTTACGGGCATCATCAGATTCTACTACTAACTACACTGGTCGAGTGTGTCTATCGACGAACGTCGTGTCTACCGAAGTCAATTATATCTCTCTATTAACTTATCAAATTGTTCTTTTTTGTGAACCAACCAAACTCATTGGTGTAGTACAAAATGAGTTTGCGGGGGGTGTTAGTAATATTAAGATTAGAATTCTATACCTATTGTATTAGGAATAATATTAGAATTAGAATACAATACATATTGTATTAGGATTGTATTAGAAGTAGGATTTTCTTATCAAATTGTATCTCCATATATATTTGGGCATTGCCCTCATCAATTATAACAATTCCGTTTTTTCCTTTCTCAACTATTGTAATACTTTTCAATTTAATAATAAATGAGAGGATGCATTCAAAAACAAGTCAAAAGGGCTAATCATTTAGTCATTTGATGATACTAATTTGACAGCCAAACTAAATCAGTTCAATCACAGTCCAACTTTTATTATGCATATTGCATTGCATGCTCAAGAAAGTCACCAATGCCATTGTTTTCTCCAATCTATGAACAAAACTACTACCTAGATCAATCTTATGAAGCCTAATTGAGTCAGCATAGCTTTCGACTAGCACATTCTGCTTAGTTTTGCAATTGATCCCATCCCTCTTTGTTCTGATCTGAAGCATCAACATTTCCCTCCTTTCCATGTCTATTTTATGAAACTCTAAGTGAGTTGCAATTTTCTATTGTCACATTTAATTTAGTGTTGCTTCTCAAGATCATCCACCTTTGTTAATTTAATGTAGCACATTATGATTTCCCCCACTCCTTCCTCCCTTTTGATCACATTTCTGAATCTTGTTTTACCACTATTTTTTGCAATCTATAATATCCTCTTTACTTGATAATGGAAGCTTACACCCATCATCATCATCATCTAAGCCTTCTGTTGTGGAGCAAAGGCAGTATGAAAGATTTAAAAAACTTCATGACAGGTTTACACCTGACCTCAACTCTGTCAACCTTCTAACTGATAGCAAAATCACAGGACAACAAAACTATGAACAAGAGGGACTCTTTACATGCATCATCGAAGGCCGGTTAATGGATAAGAAAGGCCATCTTATTCGCCTTGCAGTTTAATCTCTGACCAATGGAAAAACCTTCAAATTTCCACTGAGGCACAGATTAAGCTAAAGAGCCAATATCATGTTCCTGTACTACAAGTTTAGACTTCCTAAACTCCAAATGCATTCCTGAGTCTTGTGTTTCCCGTTATGTTTGCACTTCAGAAAATCCTTTCTCCTTGCAGTTTTAAGACTTCGTCTTCATTCTTAATTTTCTCATACTCATTCCAGCATGCTGCTGCATTTTCCTCATTATAACAACTATGATCACCATGGAACCTCCACAAACCTTTACACAGTTCCACAATGATATGAACTTATGTTTAAAGGCTTGCATCTATTCATAATCAGATGAGTGAACAAGCATTCGACGTTAAGGAACATTCATGTAATACACAGTTAAGAATTACTTTTAAATGGGTGCCAAATATGGCATACCCTATTGCGAAATCAAGATCTTGTATCATTATGTAGACCAAGTGAAAGGTTGCTGCATTTGCATAAATCTCCAAGAACAACAATCCATCCAATCATTAATTTACTAGGCTTTCTCCATTTGAAAACCAAGATCATGAATGAACCTGTGTGATTCAAAAAATTAATGATTACGTTGCAGTGATTGTAACTATTCTCTGCTAATCAGTCTGTCAAGCATGGAAATGGACCCTAGCACATGACAAATCCTAAATGATAGTACAAGGGATATTAAAACCCTGAGACCACACAGAATATTAATTTTCACTCCAATGGATAATCCAGACCTATCCTCATATCGTAAATTCCCTAAAACTTTCCTACAATTTTTTAATAGAATATTAATTTTCACAGTTGACTAATATATAATTGTAAAATGTCATTATTATATACTAACTTTTCATAGATTTGTATGGCTTCAGATAGAAGATAGGGCTTGGGCCATAAACAATTTTATTGTTCCGTGGAGTAGCTTAATGTATCTTCTTATGGCAAAACATAATAGAGGTTTTTCTCCTTGGCTGCCTGAGCTTAATTTGAATAAAACAAAAAATAGATCTATTCCAAGTTTCCAACCACCTGGGGGCTGTTTGTTTCGTCGTAGAAGTCGTAAAAGTCCGTAATTAGTAAATGACTTACAACCCAATTACAACTACGGCGTTTGTTTGGACCGTAATTCGTAAAAGACTTACACAACTCAAGTATTACTCACTTGCAATTCAATTATCACTCACAGCCCAGTTACAGTTATTTTGTGGTCATGCAAATTTGTATTATTTTTTTATGTTAATATTACAATTTTTTAATATTTAGCATTTTTAGTATTCATTTGCAATATTAAAAATTTTTAAATCACCAAATAATTAATTTGACGGTCAACTTTTTCATTTACGACTTATACATTACGACAACCAAATACCGTAAAATACAATACACTTTCTCACTTACAACTTTATATTACCAATCAAATACCGTAAAACTTACATGCATGTAACTTATTTACGACTGTAAAAGACTTTACCAATTACGACTTACGAATTACGACCAATTACGACAACCAAACAGACACAAGGGTGTCTCTTGCTCTTACTTGCTTCAACCATCAATCGAGTCCAGTGCGTAGATGGTTGACTACAGATTGAGCAAATTCTTTTACGGAGGTATCTCAATATCATTTTGTGCCCTACAGCTGATCCCACCTTGATGTGAAAAGGCTCGAATACCACAAGACTTGGCCCATGTTTATCTTCTTTAGAAAAGTTGTAGTCTTTAAGACATAAACGTAAAGAATATTTGCATTTCACTTTGTCCTATGTTTATCAAAGTCCCTGACAGGTCAAAATGTGTCAATAGAGTTTGAATTAGAAAAATGTTTTTGGAATTAAAATCTGTCATAAATACACTTGGAAGAAGCTTCCTGTGTCATAGAAATGCATCTGTCATCTTATACGTCTGACACAAATATTATAAGCCACGAGCTTCCAAAGAAAAACAGCCTACATAGATAAATAATAATGCTTGACATTTCCTTGATTTGGGAAATCATGCAAGTAGCTGGAGGAACTCCAAAAGCTAAAAGATGCATCAAAGAACTGATACGGCAAAAACTAACAAATAAACTTCTGATCAGTTAGTATATCAAGAGTTCATGCTAAAAATATTTCTATGCAAGAACCCCCAAATTTCAAGTAGTGTTGCTTGATGATGTAAACAATTAAATCTATTAAAACTAGAATGTGAGGTTAATGAGATATAATATAACATATTAGCTTGATATTGTAATTTATCATTAAGAAAAATCTTATGAAACCATTACAAATTCTTCAGGAAAAAGATTGTGTTTACCTCTTTCGGCATAGGATCAGAACCCTTTCTATTCCCCTTTTCTAAAGCTCACCTTACAGATGTTCACCCAGGAATTGAAAAACCTTGCTAGTACTTCAGTCGTACTGCATCCAAAACGCTTTCATTAATTTCCACAGAGCTCCTGATTTTCACCTCATCCCATCTAACTGCTGCACAAAGTTAGTCATACAAGCAAGTGAGCGCCATTATCATTACGTACTAATTTCTCAACAACTTCCATCTCGTGATGGGTGTATATAATCAGGTTCTAACTTGTGATATTATATGCAATTGTATCTCCAAGTTCAAGCATCCTGTGATGGATTCGACCGACAGAAAACAACCCAGATCACAGAGCTATGCACTATCAGCATTTGCTTTGGCTAAGATCAATGTCTCGCCTGGGAACCCAAACCTCCCTACTAGGTCTATTACATTTATTTTAGATAAATCATAATTATATTGCATGACAGTGCCATATAAGCTATAAATGGAACTAAATGAATCCTTGTGAACCATGTCTGGATGGTTACACATACAGTACATTCATAATAGCTAATTTTTGGCTTCCCCTCTCTTCCTCTTGAGATCCTCCAGGGGAGCTCTTGTTCCAACCAATATGTTAGCAATTTGTCTGTAATATTCACTTTGATCAGGCAAACTACAAGATAGTAGATGTTTTTGTTCAAATGAAATTTTATATGTTCTGTAACATACTTTATCATTTTACATTTTCCATCTAGAAATAAATATTTCCATTGTCGTAATCGTCAATGTTATAATCATGTCATTTTTCCATGTTTGATACAAATGTAAATTCATCATTGTCATCATCGCATTAAGAAGGCTCCACGCACAAAATGAAGTTAGGAAATCCCACACCATCTCCTTTTTAGTGAGGAAATTCCTCTTCTTTGTACCTCTCACTCTAGAACTTGCGACCTGTTGTCCCCTTTTTGCAGTACAAACTAATCAATATCTAATATCAGCACCTCTATATTAACTTTTGTTCCATTTCCCTTAGGATGTCAATTAAAAAGGTAAAGATGTCAACAGGGTGCAAGAAATAACTAGGTAAAGTCCAACATCCATCCATTCTCTGAAATTGACACCGCATGGATTTTAATTGAAACGAACCTCAAACAACTTAGGCAGCATTTGGCTTCTAGTATTTTAGAATCATATTTCTTGCATTTATTTTCTTATTTTGGGCTCTTAGAATTTTAAAGCTCAATAGTAGTTTTAATAAATTGGGCTCCTGTTACTACCATGGCTGGACTCTGAAAACCAAAATCTTGTTATGCATTTCATATGCTCACCAAGTCCTGGTTACCGGTTGGTTCTATTTGTCCATGCAAGAAGATATTGTTCTTATGAAGTTTAGTTTGGTTAGAATATTATTAAATTACCACATCCAAACAACTTGCAACTCAACATCAGCTACTCTTTTGACCTAGACCCTCCCTACCCTCTCTCCATGTGCTAAATGCAAAAACATGAACGTGTTTTGAAAATCAGAGAAATTACAAGCTTCTTTTTAACTATAGTTTGCACTGCGAAAAATAAAATAAAATACTCTGCCATCTTTTGGATGGTTTTCCTTTCTTGCGACCATTAGTGGTATGGATGCGGTATGCAACTCAGATGCATGTACAGGGTAATTCTAAATAATCCTCCAAAGAGATAGCATGCACGCACACACCCACCCTCCCGCACACAATCCACATATGAAAAAAGTTGGAAGATAATTGATGGGAATCAGATGGCTCAGATTTATTAGTATTTATTTAGATTTAAATTTAAATTTGAATTAGATTTGAAGAAAATTTGATTTGATTTGGCATGGTTTAGATTTTTATTTAATTTAGATTTAGTATTTTGTTAAGCTTTAGGAGTTAATTTAGATTAAATTTGAGAAGATTTGATCCTATCAATATTGCACGTGTGGTGCACGTTTTCTACGCTATATATAGCCATATAATGGACTTTGAGAATTAATGATTATTTACGTAAAGATTGTTTCCCTATGAAAGTTTTGTATTGTTTGATTTAATCTCATGGATTAATCAAACCAGGCGGTGAAGCCGAGATCTGGATTGCGATTTGTGATCATACCCAATCCTTAATTTCACTGTTCTTCCTCAATTCCATCAAATTCTCACCACAAACTCTAAATTTCCCTTCGTTCCACATCAATTTTGGTATCAGAGCCAAAATTTCTGGAAAAAAATTGTACATCATCTCTCCTTGACTCTTATCCGTAAGCTTTAGATCTGTGCCATCGCCATCGCCACCGCCACAATGCCTCCATTGCCTCCACCTCATCATTGTCGTCGCATCATCGTCGCTGTCTCCATCCTATGTCGTCCAGTCTCCACCAAGTCCTCGTCGTCGTCGCTGAGATCTTTATGCCGCCATGCCGATGAAGACTATCTCGTCCTCACTCCTCCGATCTTCTCCGCCTTCCCCTTTCATCTTAGTGTCCTCAAAGAAAATTTTTATCGTCTCTATCTTACCTTATTATTTACCAGTGTATTCATCACAGATGAATATTTCAAGACAGAGAGAATAATGGGAATCAGATGGCACAGATTTACTAGTATTTATTTAGATTTAGAATTTATATTTGAATTTAGATTTGAAGAAAATTTGATTTGATTTGGCATGATTTAGATTTTTATTTAATTTAGATTTGGATAAATTTTGTTAAGATTTAGGAGTCAATCTAGATTAAATTTGAGAAGATTTGATTCTATCAATAATTGCACGTGTAGTGTACGTTTTGTAGGTTATATATAGTCATGTAGTGGACTTTGAGAATTAATGATTATTTGCTTAAAAATCGTTTCCCTATGAAAATTTTGTATTGTTTGATTTAATCTCATGAATTAATTGAACCAGGCAGTGAAGCCGAGATTCAGGTTGCGATCCGTAATCATACCCAATCCCTAATTCCACTATTCTTCCCCAATTCCATCAAATTTTCACTACAAACTCTAAATTTTCCTCCGTCCCGCATCAATATTATACATATTGGTGTGTCAGTGTCACATACATGCCAAGATGGTTACACGAGTCTTTCAAAACAATCTGTATTATTTGCGATGACTTTAATGGAAACATGCACACTTCGACAATGAGATGACTGGTGCATTTATGAGTAAGCATTTGTTCATAATCAATCAATTCTACACTAATTTACCATACAAAAGTCAAGCTATTGTGATGCATCATTAGAATCTCCACACGACGATACATATCATGCAGTCTAGTCAACATCATTAGGAAAACTATTGAAAATATTGTACTGCTTTGAAAAATCTTGTACTATCATACAGACCAAGTGGAGGATGCGTTTTAACCAAAAGCTTTTATAAACAGTAGTAAGAAACTATTAATATAGCATTGCAAGATTTTGATCCAAAACTCATTCGATTACAGAAAATTAGGGTCAAATACAACACTTAGATAATGGCATGAATGTTTCACTAGTCACCTGCTACAATTAGCGAAAGAACTAGGATAGTCATAACATGGATCCAGCAATCTAATTAACGTATAGACATTTAGACCATGAACATGAAAGATAATAATTATCGAGTGCATTAAGTTAATAATTTAATATTTATTATAAATGCTCAAATTTGGAAGATTGTCCTCCAAAATAAATAGTTCTTAAAAATGCTAAATGTTTCTTGTTTGATTAAATCATTGGATGGGAACAAACAGATTGTTAGGTTTTACTCAATGTTGTTACCCACAATTTTTTATTGTATTTTAGATCAAAATGTTTCCAGTTACTGACGGTTACCAGCTTGCTAATGTGGAAAAATCAACTGAGTAATGGATAAAAAACTCCAAAAACTTATATGAATGGTATAGACAAATTGCGTATGAATTTGGTTGCAGTAAGCTGTTATGCTTCCAAAAAAATACAAGTAAATTTGTAAATAACATCTTTACTTACTTTAGTCATGTTTTTCCGCAGCTACTGCTTGAAACTTTAACCACTTGATCAAAATGTAAAAAGGTAGAAAATAAGCTGTAAGTTCTATTTGGACATCCCGGCTAAAAAATAATACTCTGAAGCCATGCCAGTTTTATCAAGACCTGACATCCTCAAGAATAAATCAATAAATGAAAATCACTGAGAAAATGATAGGAATAAAGACCAACAGTTTGCTACTCACATGTCTTGTATCACTAGGTTAGAATTTCACACCAGGGAAGCAACACTCAATTCAAGAAGCTATCAATCATATAGAGAGTACATATAAAACCAGATGCTGAACTTGCCCTAATTTAATTCATATCAGCAGAATTTGAAGCTTTAGGATATTGCATGAGTTATAAAATTTGTCTGCTTCAACTTTTTTTTTTCCCTCCTTTTTGGGAGAAATGTCGGCTTTAACTGAAGCATGAGGTATGTTATAAAGACGAAAATCCTATCATTTTGATGGTGGAACAGATCACCAATAAAGGACAGCTGAACTTCACCATATTTCTTCCAAGTCGACCAAATGATGTCGGACAACCCTCATTGTAGCTGATTATAAGTTCTCCGTGTCATTATCGAGTTATGCATATCTCAAAATCAGGATTTACGTTAAACATTGAGCTCGAGTTTGCTTTAAGTTTGTTATTCTGAAGTCTATAGGATAGCTAGAGAGAAATGTCAGTCACAATATGAATTTCAAATCTAAAATTATCTAGTACCATAAAAAGGTGGCCTTTCTCAAGTTTTGTAACTTACCTGTCACTGTTTGCTAGTGAGTCCTTCACGGAGCAAAATTAGCCATGAAGCTAGAAATGAATGTATTGGAAATGCTACACTTACATGGCAGCTTATATCAATAAGTTGAAACTTTCATCATTTGGATAAAGTGTCCTGCTCTCAGTTAATACATATACTTGCAAAGAACCAGGTGTAAATCAAATCTTGGAACATATTTTCAAATCTTGGAACATATTTTCAAAATTTTATCCAGTCATGAACCTTGCAGGTTTACATCAATACTTGATTCCCAGACTGTCTGCTTCAGCTGAAGTGTGAGACTATTGATGACCAGATAAATCATATCAGTTTGATGGTGTAACTTATCACCTATAAAGAATTCATGGACAAATCCATTCACTTCAATAGAACTGCATCCTGGGACTTCTCCACTTTCATGTTTTGCAACCCTGTCCTCACTCTTCTCACATCATCCCATCTGCCTGATTCAGCATACAAGTTAGAAATGATTATCTGTGCTCCCTCATCATAAGGTGCTAATTTAATCATGAGCTCCGCAATTCTTTCCCCAAGTTCCATCTTGCGGTGGACACGGCAAGCTGCAAGAACTGATCCCCAGATCACGGAATTAGGTGCAATTGGCATCTTCTTGATAAAATCCAGGGCTTCATAGATAAGTCCAGCTCTTCCTAATAGTCAACTATGCACCCATAGTGCTCTATCCCAGGAGCGATACCATATAAGCTAAGCATGGAATTGAAGTAACATAAGCCTTCACGAACCATGCCTGTGTGGCTACATGCACAAAGTACTGCCATAAGTGTGACATTATCAGGCTTGGAATCCCCTGTTATCTGCATTTGACTGAAGAGTTCAATAGCTTCTCTTCCATGCCCATGAGTTTGCAAGGCCTCCAATCATTGCGTTCCATGAATAAGTATCTCTCTGAAGCATCCCATGAAATAGTAGCGATGCAACATCAATGCAACCACATTTGGCATACAGATCTATAAGGGCATTCATTAAGCTCACATCTTTTTTCACTTTATTTCCTTCTATATATGAATGAACTTGTTGCCCTCTATCCAGTAAACCGAGATGGGAACAAGCGGATAATACACTGACCAAGGTAACTTCATTTGGTTCAACATGTGAGGCCAGCATCTTTTTGAAGAGGGCCAGAGCTTCCACAAAGAAGTCCCCTTGCACATAACCAGATATCATAGCTGACCATGAGAACACATCCCTCTTAGGCATCTCAAGAAAGATGGATTCAGCCTTTGGTAGATCTCCGCATTTGGCATACATATTAACCAAGGCATTTCCAACAAAAATGTCACTTGTGATCATGCGGTCCAAAATGTAAGCGTGAATAAGTTTGCCCTGTGAGAGATCATCCAATTGAGCACATGCTGAAAGAGCACTCACGATGGTAATGTCATCCGGACTCTCATCAGATTGCATCATCTCTTGGAACATAGCCAAGGCATCCCCATAAAATGCACTATTAACAAGCCCCCCGATCAACGAGTTCCATGTTGAAGTATTTCTCACAGGCATTTTGTTGAACACCTCAACAGCACTTGATTTAGCTCCACATATTGCATACATTTTAACCAGGGAATTAGCAATATCAATGTCAATTTCGATCTCCTTACTATCTAATATGTGAGAGTGAAGCCATCGACCTCTGTCAAGAGCACACAGTTGGATGCAAGCAGATAGTAGGTTCAAGATTGTGACTTTGTTGGGTTGAATTCCCACCCTTCTCATCTCATCAAACAAGTACAAAGCTTCATCCCATTGATCCAAATGGGCGTACCCGGACAACAATGAAGTCCATGACACAACATCTCTCTCAGGCATTTCATCAAACAACACTCTTGCCTCCCCCATTCTCCCGTGACTAGCATACAAGCTTATCAATCCGGACATCGCAACATATCAGAACTGAACCCACATTTTCTGACCATCCCATGAACCATTTCACCCATTTCCAAACCCTCAAGCCGAGCGCAAGCTTTGCTCACAATCGAATACGTGTAACTATCCGGAGCAAAACCTTTTCGAAGCATCAGTTTGTAAATTATAAGAGCATCTCTAACATTATCATCATGCGTGTGGCCCCTGATCATGGAGTTCCAAATGAAGAGATTCGGGCTGTGAATTTGATCGAACACGCGGCGGGCATAGCCCATGCTACAACCACAAGGAGGAGGAAGAGTAAGGAAAGCGATGATTCTGCTTACCAAGAAGACGTCTTCGACGAGGCCGGTTCGGATCATGTTGGCGTGGATCTGAACCAATTCCTCCTCTTCGAGCAGCTCTGAAGGAGCAAGAGGATGCTGTGGTGATGCAGAGAGCTCCATTTCTTGATGGTTGAGGGAGCTGATTTTGGTTGAAAATATAAATAGCGCATGTGCGATTGTGCTCACTAAAAACAAGATACTACTACGCCAAGAAGTGACATTTTATAGGTAAAGTTTCAACTGATGATTTATTACAGTGTAATCAAACAATTAGGAAAAAATTAAATTAAATTAACCCCAGTGGCTTCATCTTCATCATCATCAGGCACTAGTTTATATGAGAAGCAATCAATCTCTCTCAATCTCAGCAGCAGATACAGCACAATCCCGCACCCGAACCCGAGGGCGGCGCTCGAGCCCGTCAGCGACACGGCCGCGCAGACGAGCATGACGAACGACTCCTCCTTGCTGTTCATGTCTCTGGACGCCATGCCAGCTCGATCCCCGAGAGGAGCAGCAGCACACCAAGAATCCCAATTGGGAACTGCCCCAATATCCTCGCAAACGAGTTGCCAAACACCAAGCCCAGAACCAACTTCCCAATGGCGAGGAACAGGACCGAGGCCCCGCTGCGGCCCCCGAACCTGTACTGGCCCGCGAGCCCGCCGGCCCGTGGCAGACCGGCATCGCCCCGAACCAGCAGCCCACCAGGTTCATCAGGCCCACGCTGACGGAGACCGCCGTGGTCGAGACTTCCTTTTCAGGAAACAGGTCAGAGCTCAGCTTGCAGACCGCGATTACTGAATTCAGTACTGAGAGTGGAATTTGTGGGATTGCTGCTCGGACGAAACCAGTCTTCCAGTCCTCCCAAGTTATCTTGATGACGTGAATCTTCGAGGGTCCGAATTTCAAGTCGTTGACGATGGATGTTCTCTCGCGAAACAGAAGATGAGGCCGAGGACGAACACCACGAGCGCAGCAGGAATTCTTCTTGGCGATCTCCTCCTTGTTCTTCCTCTTTCTTCAGATTGCTGATCATCTGTATCTTCGCCTCTGGTTAGAATGACGAAGAGCAGAATGGAGAGGGCGAGACGAGGCCGTCGAGGCCGAGCCAGGGGCGGGCCCCGCCTGCTTCCCGGTGGCGAAATCTTGATCAAAGCGGATGTACTTGATGGCGGAGAATGCGAAGGCGAGGCCCTGGAGAGCTGGACGCCGCGGACGACAGGCAAAGGGATGAAGCGGTAGAAGAAGGACATGAGGCCGGTGGCGCCGAGGAGGAGGAGGACGGAGGCGGTGGAGATCCCGGCGGCCATGATTTGGGGGACGGTGAGGTGGGCGGAGGACTCGGAGATGGCGACGGCGGCGATGGACTTCATGGGCTGGACGGGCATGGGGACACCGAAGAGGAGGCCCGTTGCGGCGTTGTAGAGGGTGAGATGAGGGTTGTGCCGAGGTCGAGGCGGTTGACGAGGGAGAGGGACAGGAGGATGGGTGTAGGTGCCGAGATCGCCCACGGACCGCCGAGCTCCGACCAAAACGGAGGTCTTGAGGCCGAAGGAGGATGCCAAGGAGAGGGCACCGACGAGGGCGGAGCGGGGGGAGAGGAGAGGGGAGGTCGATGATGGTTGTGATGAGGATGATTGCGTTGTTGTTGGCTCCATGATTTTTTGCGGGAAGAAGAGTGACGAGAGAGAGAGCGGAGACAACGGAGTATTTGTGGAAGTTGGGTTTGTATATGGGGAATATTTTGTGGCTTTTTGGTGAGTGAAGAGGTGTGTAGTCTTTAGAGAAAGAGAGAGAGACACCCGATCGCGTTCCGGTTTGAGCCACCGAGTCACATTGAAACGGGGTGTCATGAATCGAGAGAAAAAAAAACAGATCAGAACCAATGTCGAATCGAGTCGAAACCGGCACAAAGCCAGTCGTTTTTCTTATTTTTAAAACCAAAACTAACAATTTTAATTCAGAACTGATAGTTCTGATTCTGGACTAGATTTTTTATTTTTATCTTTTTATCGTTGCTGCTCACTTGGAGCTTAAGATCACCAAACCAAAATCAAACCAAAGCCGGCGGGTTTCTCATTTGGAAGAACCGGAGTCAGGTCTAGAGAGAGCACGCTGCACGGCACGGAACTAAAACAATGATTTTATAAAAAAAGATA
>JAVJIF010028536.1:0-58964 GCA_038442645.1 Agave tequilana
TGGATCTTGCATTAGGATGTCACAGGATTGTATTTGGTAGGAAGGATTCGGTCTCGAATCCTTCCGGAATGACACAGTCTCTCTTTATATATACACACACACATTTGTGTCCTAATAGAATTTGAGGCCGAATCTCTCCCACTCATATACCAACATCTGACATTTGAATATAAGATTCACTCCATTGAAATTGATCTATATTATTTTAAGTATTTATAAATAAAAAATCAAGCGTTTTGAATACTTTTTGCCCATGTATCAAGTAGGAAAAAACAAATGACTTATATAGTGAGTTGGTTAGTTTAACGGTGTAGAACATTTGAAACCTAACAAAATTGGTTTGTAAGAGTTTTTAAATGTTTAGATCATAGTCAAATGACCGGATCAAAATTAGTATGTCTAAAGACAAATATCTAAACAACTCACTACTTGCGGCCGTCCATTTTACGCCGCTTGATGAATGGGCTAAAAGTATTCAAAACATTTGATTTTGATTTATACATACTTGAAATAATATAGATCAACTTCAACGGAGTGATCTTGTATTCGAATGTCGGAGGGTTGTATTTAAGTGAGAAGAATTCAGTCTCAAATCCTTTTGGAAGGACATAAGTGAGATAGACTTGTGTCCTTCCAAAAAGATTTAACCCCGAATTCTTCCCACTCAAATTCAACCCTCTGAAATTCGAATATAAGATACACTCCGTTAAAATTTGATCTATATTATTTCAAGTATCTGTAAACCAAAATAAAGTGTTTGAATACTTTTTTCCCGTGCATTAAGTAGGAAAAAAACAGACGGCCTAAATAACGAGTTGGTTAGTTTAACGGTATAAAACATTTGAAACTTTATAACAATTAGTTTGTAGGGTTTTTTAAATATTTAGATCATAATGAACTGGTCGGATCGAGAATTTGTATGTCTAAAGACATAGATCAAACCAAGTCACTATTTTCGGCCGTCCATTTTGCGTCGCTTGATGGATGGGCAAAAAGTATTCAAAATACTTGATTTTTGATTTATAGATACTTGAAATAAATAGATCAACTTCAACGGAGTGGATCTTGTATTCGAATGTCAGAGGGTTGAATTTGAGTGGGAAGGATTCGGAGTCAAATCCTTTTGGAAGGACAAGTCTATATATATATATATATATATATATATATATATATATATATATATATATATATAGAGAGAGAGAGAGAGAGAAAAATGTATATCAGCCCGCGGGCTGAGAGAACTCTCTCAGCCTGCGCTGACGTGGCTCAATTTTGCACCCCACTAACTTGCGGCCCGCTTATCGAAAGAAGTTAAATACCAAATACCCCTTATGAAAAGCTACTTTTCGGTAAAAGACAGTGAATGCTGTTCTTTAATTTTTTTATCTGATTTGATATTAATGATTTTAATATAGTCGCAGTATTATGAGAACTGCTACCAAGGTCGCAGTCTTTTTCTGAGGACTGCTACCAAGGTCGCAGTGTTTTTATGAGGACTGCTACCACGGTCGCAGTCTTTTTCTGAGGACTGCTACCAAGGTCGCAGTCTTTTTCTGAGGACTGCTACCAAGGTCGCAGTCTTTTTCTGAGGACTGCTATCATGGTCGCAGTGTTTTTATGAGAACTGCTACCACGGTCGCAGTCTTTTCTAAGGACTGCTACCATGTCGCAGTCTTTTTCTGAGGACTGCTACCAAGGTCTGCTACCACAGTCTTTTCTAAGGACTGCTACCATGGTCGCAGTCTTTTTCTGAGGACTGCTACCAAGGTCGCAGTCTTTTTCTAAGGACTGCTACCAAGATCTGCTTCCAGGTCGCAGTCTTTTTCTGAGGACTGCTACCAAGGTCGGTAAAAAGTTGTGAGGGGGTATTTTGGAAAATACAATGTTGAGGTGACTGGCATTAAATTGGGCGGGATTTTACAGGATTTTGCCCGCCAAAATATTACAGATGTGGGGCGGTGATGTTGCCACGCCCGCAGGCTGAGAAAACTCTCTCAGCCCGCGGGCTGAGGTACAGTAAGCCCATATATATAATATATTATATATATATATATATATATATATATATTATATATATATATATATATAAGAAAAATGTATCTCAGCCGGACTCTCTCAGCTGGCGCTTCAATATGGTCGCAGTCTACTGCGACATAGTCGCAGTCATAAAAAATCATATATTTCAGTATAATTAGGACTGCGATCATGATAGCAGCCCTCAGGAAAACACTGCTACTATGGTAGCAGTCCTCAGAAAATACTGCGACTTGATCACAGTCCTCAAAAAAAACTGCGATCATGGTAGCAGCGCTCAAAATTGTGGCTGAAATTGAGCCACGTTGCGCCAGCTGAGAGAGTATATATATATAAGCTGAGAGAGACTCTCTCAGCTGGCGTAACGTGGCTGAATTTCAAACACAATTTGGGTGCTGGTGTCATGGTCACAGTTATATGAGGACTATGATTAAGTCGCAGTATTTTTATGAGAACTGCTGCCATGATCGCAGTCTTTCTCTGAAGACTGTGACATTGGTCGCAGTCTTTTTCTGAGGACTGCTATCATGGTCACAGTCCTAATTACACTGAAAATATATAATTTTTTAGGACTGCGACCATATTACAGTGGACTGTGACTATGTTACAGTAAGTTTACGACCATATTAAAGTGACAGCTGAGAGAGTCTCTCTCAGCTGGCGGCTGAGGTAATCTCTCTCTCTCTCTCTCTCTCTCTCCTCTCTCTCTCTCTTATCTATCTATATATATTATATATATATATATAAACAAATTTCTCAAACATCTAACATGAACATAAAAGTGCATGAAACATGCATGATGTGTCCAGGAAGAGTCTGACAAGTTTCTTTAACTAAAAAATAAATTATACAACTGAGGACACACATTCAAGTAAGTGTCCAACCAGTGTCACTTTTCAGCGCGAGTGTTAACATGACTGATGCTAAAATGGCTTCATGAGAGCAGTATTAGTTTTACATAGGCTACCACAGTTTTCCAAAAACAAAACAATCACGAAAAATGTAAAAAGAAACTGAACTAGTTAAAATGTAGACAAATGAATTAAACTAACATCAGTTCATTTGTTTGGGGTTATTCTTCAGCGGGGAACCGAAGACAGATCCAGAGTCTGCATTGGGTTTTCTGTCCAAGCACTGCAGATGGGCTGTCGTGACACTAGGTTCAAAAGGCTGCATAGCGAAGCACGGTAAAGAGGTGAGTATCATCTACATTGTGGCAATTCTTCTACAAGGATAATGTATTTGTGCCTTAATTTTCAGGAAAAAAGATAATAGAAGAAAGTACAACAATGATGATAACGCATGAATTATTCAATCTAATAACCCTTGGTTTTGTTCTAATACAGATCGTTAGAGTTCCCGCCACAGGTGAAGCACATCCAGTTGACGCTACCGGTGCTGGAGATCTTTTTGCAAGCGGCTTTCTCTATGGATTAGTGAAGGGGCTCCCCTTGGAAGACTGCTGCAAGGTGGGGTCCTGCAGCGGAGGCTCCGTCATCAAAGCCCTTGGCGGTGAGGTGAGGCCGGAGAACTGGCAGTGGATGTACAAGCAGTTGAAGTCGGAAGGGCTCTCGTTCCCACATGTCTCCTAACAACATAGTTTTTTTCAGTTCTTGCCCTCCATTGATATCTATTGTCGCTGTTTAATTTTCGGATAGAGGACAGAAATAATGTTGAATCTTGAGGTGTTAGGGTTTGTTACGGAAAGTTTTTTGCTTATTAGATCACTTTGTTGAAAATCTAAGCAGTTATTTGGAGTTGCAACTATGAGGAATCAAATCTTTATCAATGCATTTGTATCAGGTTTCAGATATGGGAAGGCTTTCCTTTTTGATACGTGAATGTGTTCTCAGATGAAAAGGCACGCGTATTCCTCGAAAAAGTTTTCTACCTTCATATATAAACCATTGAAACACGATATGTAACAGGAGAAGAAAATCTTCTGTCAGTTTCATCGAAGAGAGTTTCCCTAATTTTGATTGAAATGAATAACAAGCAAAGACGATGAAACGAGATACACTGATCATATCGGTTCAAACTTCTCCCACACAACAGTCAAGTTCATATTTCCCAGAAAAGGCATCACTCATCTTAGGAACCACGAGTTCTCTCATTCCTCTCAAATGAACCACAATGATCCTATCAGCTGAAACCATCGGGGCGTAGCTCACATTGCCAAGAATAATTAAGCAAGAACACAGAAGTTCAAAGCTAAACCGTCTGTCCCATTCCCAATCCCCGTTACATCGATACCATAACCGCACAATATAGAAGATCAAATATCCATCGGTGCCGGCTCCGGCGCCTCCCCCTCCGGAGCCGCACCTTGTTCTTCACCACTGGCAGCTGCAGGAGCGGCGGCGGCTGGTTCATCCCCAATCTCTTGCGAGTCAATCAACTCCTGAATGGTGCTATGATCGATCACATGGAAGGCTTCTCCGACACCAAGGATGGCAACGGTGCAGATGGAGCTTGATAGCTTCTCTCCTTGCAATGTCTCCTTGATAGCAAAGAGGGCATCTTTGATTAGTTCGTCGCGGGAGTAGTCAGCAAAACTCTCAAATCTCCGCTCCAGATATGTCTTTGCAGCTTGGGAGCGCGATCCAATTGCGAAGGCTTGGTACTCGAAGTAGTTCCCGCTGGGGCAGTTATAGTAAAGGTGAGCTCCGGATTCATCTAAACCAGCCACGAGGAGGCCCACGCCATAGGGCCTTTTCCAAGAGCGTTGTGTGCAAACCTGCAAATTGACAAGTGAGAATAATGAATCATATGGCCTTTTGATTGTAAAATTTCAATATCTAAGGGCAGCAACAAGGAAACATCATGTAATTCTCTACCAGGATGATTCCACAACTGCATGACACTATTTTCAATCTCTATCAGGAAGGATTCATGGACTTGAGGCAGATCATGGGACAGAAGGGGAAAGGAGGATGAACCACAACTACAACTTACCATATTACATTACACTCACAGATCCAAAACGCATAAAAAGACAACAGAAGTAAATACATCCAGCAACCTAAGGACTTAAAACTCG
Source organism: Agave tequilana (assembly GCA_038442645.1). Taxonomy (NCBI): domain Eukaryota; kingdom Viridiplantae; phylum Streptophyta; class Magnoliopsida; order Asparagales; family Asparagaceae; genus Agave; species Agave tequilana. The sequence continues at coordinate 5,075 of JAVJIF010028536.1, forward strand.
AGACAGTGTTGGACCTGAGGAGAAATGAGATTTTGATTTTGTTGGAAACAGATATATTCTGACCCCTCTAGAAAGCTCCGTAAGGATGAGTGGAGCCTAGCTATGAGTCAACCACCACAAAGCACGCCATAACATTATACAAGTTTAGAACAGTGGCCATTGCCACTTGCATGATGTGAAGTCAAGTGATGCTGAACTGAAATGAAAGAACAACATTGATGAAGCTAAACAAAAGAGGAGGGTGAAGGAAGAAAATCAATTGCAAGTCCGTTCTTACTGCAAACATACTCTGAGCCGGGGTATCCATGGGACCTGGACATGCATTTGGTAGCTAGAGTTGCCTTTTTGGGTTTGCAATTTAAACTCATGCAAGCCAAGGAGCAAACATCCAAATTCCTCCAAGACCAGAAAAGATCCTACACAAATTTTCAGATGATATGATTTATTGATTTGACATTGGAAATCACTCATCTCAAAGGCAGAAAAGGAGCCAATAAGCCAGAAGGAATTAGACTCCAAAACCAAACTCTACTCTGAAAGAAAAAACTCAAAATGCAAAAAGATGGCTATTACCATAATCAGATTGTGATTTAGTTGGCACTTGGCATCATCCTAACTCCTAAGGTTTAAGATTCGGGTTTGACCAAAAATATAACTGTATTTTAGTAATTCAGACCATGTTTCATCTAAACACTTATCTGGAATCTAAACAAAATATTTGAAACAAAGAAATAATTGAAACTGTTAAAACTAAGAAAATGGAAAGAAAGAAATATTTAAGTATGCTATACTAAGTTTAAAAAAAAATTGAATCAATACATGGATGGAGCAAATATATAATTTCAACCATGAAATGAAACACACAAAAACAATGAACCAGAACAACCAATTACAAAATCATGCAATAATCATGGCAAGGTGGTCTTGTAACTAGAAAAAATCAATGATTAAATCATGATGATGCATAACCTAGAGTCACATGATTCAATAGAGTAAAATATTAGCTTTCATCACCCATCCGAATATTATGTTGGATTGCTATTCCCAATTTAACAAAATCTAAAACTTCATAACTTTTAATATAATGCAATTACAGTAAGACCAAACCCTGACCATGCACCACCTTCTATCACCATAAAACTTAGAATCTCAACTCAGACATTGACGCTGTATACATAATGTATATCAGTAAATACCAGAAAGAGGTTCTTACTACGATAATCTGGATTAAAAAGTGACAGGGACAAGCTTAATATTCACAGATGACATGTACCCATGACAACATCAGATTTTGCATCTTGTGTGGCTATGTTTCAAAAAGCCTCCAAGCCAACATAAGCATTTCAGATAACGCTTTGAAGCTCTAAGAAGTATGAACACTTCCAAGTGAGTCCATGTGCCAACATCTGTTGGACGCTGCCACATGCATGACACTTGCCTGACAAGTTCCAGACACTCTGAGGTTGTATTAGATTTCGAATATCCAAAATTTATGTGCCCGAGGCTCTGAACATGTTGATTTTTCAAAAAAAATTGAAAATCATGTCATCCTAAAGCTATGACTCCCTTAAAATGACATGAAAGTAAGTTCATTAGACTTTATTAGGATACTACGTTAGCAAAACCTAAGCACCTTGCAAACATGTGAGAGACATCATGGACTTTGTATTAGATGAGGTCATTGGTTTGACTTTCAGATTTTAGTTGATTGATTAAAATCTGTGAATTTAAATCATTAAGATTTTAGTTTGTATTTATTTGTACTTCTAATAAAACATGTCTTGATGATTATGAGTTTGATGCGTCTTATACAGACATGCACTTCCTACAGACAAACGCAATCATGTTGTTGCGTCCCTATATCCTACATTTCAATGATTCGTCCAATCACAGTGTCCATGTCGTGTCATATACATATCCCTGTGTCCATGCTTCCATGTTGCTAATATAGACATCGAATAAAGGTGACAAAAAAAAACAAACAAACAAGGAATGCCCTTATGGCCAAATCTAAGACAACCAAAAGAAAGCTAAATGGAAATGAACAAGTTTAAGAAATGAAAGTCACAGAACCTTTAGCCTTTCTACGTGATAAGGTTCGTTCTTGATGCTGACAGTAGACACCACATAGGCCACAGAAGTCCTAACTAAATTCAGGGGATAGCTGCAAATAACTAGGTTTAAATATTGTTTTAAGTATCAGTAGCAATGTCTCTTTACAAGGTTTGTAACCAAGTTCTCTTATGCACCTCGAAAAACTGGAAGCAGCATTGAGCACTACCTAAAGCCATGCAATCCCAAATAAATTGTATTGCTGGGAAGCAAGATAAAAAGACAAGCTACCAATAGAAGTTACCTCTCTTTCTTCATTTCTAGTGTAGTTAGAAGCCAATTAAAATCCATATGTAAATCAAGTACTTCAAGTTCGATCGGAACAGTATAAAAAAAAAAGAGACAAAAAGAAAAAGAATAAGAGAACCAAACAGTTTGCTCCACTTCCATTGCTGGCCCAAGGAAGAAAATAAAAGGTTTGAGGGAGAAAATGTTTTGACTTATGTCTAGCCACAAGGGAAAACACTACCTTTTTGGCCTTGTCAAGTTCAATCACCATGTTAGTTACAATCTGAAACATAGGAGAATGCAAGAGGTGGACATAATGGTCTAGATTCTAGAATGTAACTTGCTAAGGTTTCTTTCAAATCAAATAATACATGCAGCTCAAATAACTAGCCCTCCATTTGAAAATGCCATACATGCACGCCACATAGGGAAACCTAAGGCAGTAAAGGTTCAAAGCATGATTTCAAATATCGGCCGATTCCAATATATATTAGCAATATCGTATTAAGTTTTGAGGTACCCAGTACGATATTAAAAAAATGTTAAAAAATCTGTCGATATTGCCGATATGACCTATATTGACTATATCAATACTAAAAATCATTGGCCAATATTGATACCAACACCGAGATTCTAAACCATGGTTAAAAGATAACTTTTACCCTATGAAATAATCAAATTACAATGGAACCTTGAGTGTAAAGACCACAACACTATCAACTCTGGGATCCTTAAATTAGCTATAGAGCTATAGCACGACAACCAATACCAACTACTTAAAACACTAACTACTTGCATGCTTGAGTATAAAGGCTAACATTAACAACTCTGGGATCATTAAATAGTTATTATAGAGCTATACCAAGAGAGTTAATACCAACTATGTAATATGTTCCCTAGTAATTAAAGAATATTCCAACTGAGGAACCAATACTCATGGACATACACACACCTAGGCAAACACCCAAATCCTACTAGATGATAGTGAATCAACTCGAAAAGTTATCATGTAACAGCAGATTCAATTTGTAGGTGTTCTACAATCAAAGTTATCACTTCTCCAGCTTAGTCACCGTGCTCTTTGAACATCCTCTAAATCTCACCATTCATGATGAATGATGAATCCTGTGTAAACAACCATTCCTATTTCTTGCTCATTAACGTAGGGCTTGTTTGTTTCGCCGCAAAACGCCGCAAATCGTAAGTCGTAAAACTTCTTTTCCATTTTCCTCTGTTTGTTTCGCTGAAAACAAGTTGCAAAATACAACACTCATTTTCCCACTTGCAGTTGCTACAGTTAAATTTGTGATCATGTAAATCTCATTTTTACACTCACATTTTCCCACTTGCAGTTGCTACAGTTAATTTTGTGGTCATATAAATCCCACTTGTAATACACTTGCAGTTCAAAGCAGTTACTTGATAATTAATATATAATTTAATATGATTAAATATTTAACATTTTTAATAGTGTTCAATTTCTTATTTAATTATTTTATATTTTGAATCTTTAGTTTTTTATTATTTTTAATATTATTTTAATATTTAATATTTTACTAATTTAATTTAATATTTTTATTTAATATTGTTATTTAATACTTTATTATTTTATTAATACTTATAACAACATTTTTATTATTTATTTAGAGTTAATATTTTATTAATATAATAATATTATAGTTTAATATTAAATTACTATATATTTAATTATATAAAATTTTAATATAAATAATTACTTTATTAATATTATAATATACTTTATTATTATATTAATATTTTATTAAGCTAATATTGTAATAATAATTCATTATAATAATATTATAATATCAATTTATTATTAAATTATAATTATATTTTACTTTGTTAATTTTATATTTTTATAATATTACAATAATATTATAATAAAATTTAATATTATAATAATTTTCAAGTATTTTTTAATATTATAATATTAGAACTATATTTTATTATTTTTCTTAACATTTTTAATATTTATGTTTTATTAGTATTCTTAAAATTTTATTAATGTTCTTTAGATTTCCTTAAAATTTTATATTATTTATTTAGTTAATATTTTAGTAATGTTTTACTAATTATACTAATATTTTATTAATATTATTGTTATAAATAAAATATTAAGATTATTAATATTTTATCTCAAATTTATTAATACAATTGAATTTGTAATAGTAGATTTAATTTAATAGTATGTATAATATTTAAATCATTGCTACAGTTAATTTTGTGGTCAACTTTTTCACTTACACTTTTACGTTACCAACCAAACACCGTAAAACACAATATACTTTTCCATTTACATTTTCACTTTACCAACCAAACACTGTAAAACACAATATATTTTCCCTGCTACAGTTCACATTTCCCATTCTCATTTTACGACTTACGACTTGCGACGTTTTGCGGTGAAACAAACAGGCCCGTATATTACACCCTCATTGCTTCTCATTGTTTGCTAAAGTTGCATCTCCATCTGATTCTAAATCCGGTATAAGCTAATGCATCTCGTTATTCTTCTACTATGAAGTTAAACTTTCTCTAATTCCATTAATTGATACAATATCATCAACAAACTGCATGCTTCATAGTGTTTCAACTTCAAAATGCCCGCTAAGCTCATCATAACTAAAGCAAAAAGAAAGAACTTACTACCAACCTGATGTAAAACTACACTAAATGTAAAGCCAACATTCCACAATTCATGGTATCAATGCATCTATAACCAAACCTGGCTCATCATGAGACCATAAATTCAAGAATTAATCACATAAAGAAATGCATATTCTCCCTTCCTTGTACTCAATTCTGTCAAATTATCATTTAGAAAGATTGAAAAGACTTAATTCAAAATTACAAGTGTCAACGAAATTATGAAAACCATTTCCACAACTGTTGGGTTGAACCCTCACTTCTTGTTTCCAGCATTTTAGCAAAAGATTCAATACATCTCGTTGTTGATGTTTCTGATCAACCAGATGAGGGGAACAAATTTCAAGGCATCAGATCACCATAGCATGATTGATTACAAGCCTAATATTTACATATTAAAACACCTTGTAATCTGATTTTCCTTACAGTTTGAATGTGGAACAAATTGCCCTTACCCTCATCAAATGTAATATATTTATGTTAACTTCCATTAAATTGGACAAAAACCAGTTAAAAGCCCGATTAATTTCTTCTGAACCCCCTAAAAAATTGGAGAAGAATCCAACTAAAAGAGATCAAATGGTATAGATCAGTTATTGGTAGTTTGGAGAATTACAAATATGACTATTGCTTCCCAATTAGCTATTTTTGCATTAATTGCGATTTCATCAATCTTACCGATTAGCGTACCCGTTGTATTTGCTTCTTCTGATAGTTGGTCAAGAAACAAAAATGTTGTATTTTTTAGTACATCGTTATAGATTGGATTAGTCTCCCTGGTAGCTATCCCTAATTCTATCTGCTAAACTATTCACAGGGGTAGAAATTGCAACGGTAAGAAATTACAACTTCCAAATTGGAACTGGCCAATCCATGGGTATACTACGAAGTTACAAAAGTTGTGCCCGTGAACCACCCCCCAAAGCGAAATAAACACAAGGAAAGAGCAATAAGCCAGACCAACCTACAAAAATGAAACACTCCCTCGTAACCAATCATCCATAATATCAAATAAATCATTTTCTTCTTTGGCACATTTACCAAGAGCTATTGTCATAGTGATCCTCCTTTTGAGATCTCACTATCTACTTCTTGGCCTAAAAAAGTAATCTTTCTTAATAAAGTATGTTGATTGGGACAAAATTGTATCCCTTCCTGTTTAATATTGCTATTACTATTTATAACAGTCCACTCCCTGTATGTCTACATTTTGAAGACGTTGTGGAATCAAATATGGAAAACCAGAGTGAAAAATATCATGTCAATATGATAAAAGAGCTTACTCCCCTTAAATTTAAGTGTCTTTTAAAATTCGCTCTTTTTTACGGTAATCCACTCACCAACAATATAGAATTTTGGTAAAACTAAGCATTCAAATGTACATCGACTCCTTTGTATCCTACAAAACCTTGATGGATGAATCCATTTGGTTGGAATTTTTTCTTCTTGTGTAAGCATAAGAGAAGGCAATGATTACCATGTCTAGTATTCAATTGGTAATATTTTGTTACGGCAAAGGGGTCCCTTGAGGAGACTAAGTGAAGACATAATATGGGCTAAGAAAAAACTTAAGCATACAAGTAAAGACCCAACTTTCTATTTACGTCAATTACTTTTTACTCAACTTTTTGATGTGGGTCTGCACTTAATCACCCATGACTAAGAAATCTCCATATTCACGTGTAATAGATCTACAAGAATTATATGGGCCAACAATCTCTCATATGGGGCCTAGGTCGAGGTAGGTATTGCAGGTACTAGGTACAAACCTGTAATGTCAAGCCACACACAAACCTTAACTCCCTCTTGGGCCATTAACTACGATCTCATACCAATTTGTTACAATAATCAAGCCCGTTGGAGAGACTAACAAGTGAAGACACAATATGGGTTGAGACCTATTCTAACCCAAAAGCTTAAGCTAATAAGTAGAGGCCCCAATTTTCTAGTTATCTCCTTCACTGTTTACTCAACTTCCTTATGTGGGATTGTTGTTGATCACACATAAGACATAACTAACATATTTCCAGATCATTATGTTATTTATAACTTACATTATAAGCATACTATTAGCGAAAAACAAATTATCCTATTTTTCTACTAGTGGCTTTATTAGCTTTTGGTTAGGTCCTCTATTTCTTTGTATACTTCAAAAAGGAAAAATAATAACACTGAGGCCAACATTCATAATAGCTTCTAGATGTAATCATGTAAAAGTTATCTTTTGGTTGCAGCTATTTTATAAGAGACTATGGAACTTGTAAACTCAAAATAATTCCTTTTTATTTTTTCTACAAAGAAGCATTTCTTTTCTGGAAGGAAGGGGAATATTAAACGCAATAGCAAATAGATTACTGGATTATTTCAAAGAGCAATATAATAATTTAGTTTTGTGTATGCGTAAAGCCTAATGTTTCTCAGGAAACAAAACTCTATAGTTCAACACCCACAACCCACTCCCAAACAGGCGCGTACACCCCCCCCCCCCACCCCGCCCAACACACACACACACGCAGAGGCAATATTCTGGCTCTGGGACTGCCAAAAGATCCATGATCCTCAAGCCTAATGAAGGAACTGAAAAACAAAAGATTTTAAGTTTGAAAGTTTTTATACGTATAAAGCGCCTGAAGAAGCTTTTCCTTTTCAAATAGACTAGCACAATCCGATCCAAACCACGATCCTCTAAGAAAGACTAATCACCAGTAACTCAAGAAGATACCACTCAACTACAAATTTCCAATTTTGCATCAAATAAACTGCATCAATCGAAACCCCACAGACTACAATTACCATCACATAAGGACTATGAAGTGCGACACTCTAAAGGGAAGGTTCAAGTCAACAAGCAATCAAAGATTTTTTTTCTCCCCCTATAATTATATAGAAATAATTCTCTTTCGAACCCATTCCCATACGAACCCAACCCTCTACGAAAAACTAATTACTGCCAACTAAACAAGACAGCGTCCAGCTATAAATTTCAATCATGCAGCAAATAACTACATCACTAGAAGCCACATACACTACAATTGACCACTCCATGAGGATCAGTAAGTGCGAAACCCTAAGTTTAAAGGTACAATTCAACAAAAACTCAACTAATCTCGCCGTCAAAAGGAGACAATCTGGAAATTTACAGAACACTGACCCTAAAATCCCCCAGCATTTTATCAAACACCTCTACAGCGTGCATCCATTTCACTGATCCAACGATCAAACACCTCTACCGGAACCCTAACCCCCAGATCCAACCAAAGTGTAGCATAAAACCCTAAAATTTACGAGGAAGCAAGGGAAAGAGCCCTCACCTGAGCCTTGTCGGCTAGCTGGACGACAAGCCGGCCGACGGGGAGGGGGCTCTCGTAGACGAACTTGTGGTTGATGCACTCGTTGCGGAGGTACCGCGAGAGGACGCGGCCGTCGGCGGTGAGGCCGGCGATGGCGGCCCCGATGTGGTCGTCGACCTTGAAGATCTTCTTCTGGTGGGAGGAGAGCTCGGAGGCGGCCTTGTTGACGGAGGCGAGGACGACGTGGGTCCGGGAGCGGAGGCCGATGGCGGCGGAGCCCTGCTTCACCGCCTCCATCGCGTACTCCACCTGGAACAGGCGGCCGGCGGGCGACCACGTCGTCACGTCGGTGTCGTACTGGTTGCGGAACATTTTTTTCGGATGTTTTGAGGGATTTTTAGGGGATTTTTTTTTTTTCCTGATCTGTTTTTGTTTTTGTTTTGTTTCTGTTGTGGGTTGCCTTTTGTCTCTTGGGGCTTGACTGGGGCTTTCTTAGCGAGCAAGAAGAAGCGGAAAACGGGTCGGGTCAGGTGGTAATGTGTGGACCCGAATGCGATTAGATTTAACTCCTTAATTTTGTGCTATAACTCTCTCTCTCTCCTCGACGCGCCTCGACTCTCTCTCTCTCTGTCGCCGCCCAATTTCGAGGTACAAAATTCTCTCCTTTTTTCTCTAATTTCTTTGTTTGCTTTTGATTTTTACTAATTTCGAGCGTTTTATGTCGATGATTTATCTTCGAATTATTTCAATTGAGCCACACTTGTTGTCTTCCCTTTTACCTTTTCTGAAATTTTAGGGTTTTTGTGTGTGTTCAAATTTATGATTTTACTTCCAGAGAAATCTCTTTTAATTATCACCGATTAGTGTTTGCATTTCGATGATATTATGTATTAGTTTAGATATTCGATTTTAGGCGTGTAAAAGTTTGTACTTCAAATTTGAATTTGAAAGGGGCAAGTAACCCTAGATAAAAAGCGTTGAAGCTCGTAATTTTGTTCTATTGTCACAATTTATTTTTTTATAAATTGATAAATTTGATTTAAATTTGATGTTTATAAGCAAACATAGTTGTGGATCATTCTGCATTGTGCATGTATTAGCAATTTCTTTCTTTAGATGTGTCACGTTATTAAAGAAATATTTATTTAGATCAATCTTCTAAGCATCCATTACAACAATTTTCTTGAGTTCAAATCTAAGATGGGCAATATATGTTAATATGAACATGAATTCTTTTATTTTCGTTCAGCCATCTAAGCATTAAGTAACTAACATGAATTATTCTTGTGAATTTAGTCATATGTTGCCCATCTGATTCATCTCCTTAGGTTTTCCAAGTATTATTTTATTTAAAAATTCACGCAGGCAGTTTGAATTTGATGTTATGAGTGATGTTCCTTGTAGACCATTCTGCATTTTGCATATATTATTGATTTTTTGTTTATATTGTATTACTTGAGAATTTTTTTCTATTTAATTCACTTTTCAGGCATCTGACAGAACAATTCTCTTGATTCTTTTGCTATGAACTTGAACACTTATAGACGCGTCTGGTCCATTTCCATTATTGTTGCAGTTTTAATCGGCCTCCTTACCAAGAAGGGAATTTTTTTCACTCTTTGTGAAGAGGATGGCCACCAGGCCACAAATGATGACAGGCGAGAGCTTCAGCTCCATTGCGGGCATGTCCAAGAGCCAGCTCTACGAACTGATGTCACAAATGAAGGTAACAATCCAAAGCTTCGTCCTACTTTTATAAATTTGGTTGGAGGATTGGTGGAACTTATGAATTGTGGTGTGCTTGTTTCTGTTTGCAGCTTCTGATCGAGCAGAATCAGCAGCAAGCCAAGCAGATTCTGATTGACAACCCTATGCTGACCAGAGCTCTTTTCCAGGTGAAAGCATGTTCGTGGTTGCACTGCTGAAGTTAGGATTGGTTTATGGTGTTGAAACTTTGGTTTCATGTACATAAGAAAGGAAATAATTTGTTCTGCTGTTTGTAGAACACATTTTCTGAAAAATTGCAATTTTACTTGTATTTTGGTCATTCTAGGAATCTGTAAATAACAAGTTTGAATACCATTAAAGTTTTAGCTTGGAATGATTACATGGCAACTAGCGGTCCTTTAATTTTGATATTATTTATGTTTCTTTTTTTTTCTCTAAAAATATCTGTAAGTCATCAGAAAGGGTGGGAAGGGATTATGTTAATTTGATACTCCTTGTCCATGCACTGTAAATTGATTCACTTACCAAAGAAACCCTTGTTGTAATTGCCTACCAGATCATCAAATTTTAAAGTTGTTGCACAATGTCAAGTGAAAATCACAAGTTTATTGGCCTCTGTTAGCATAAGAAGTAAAGTTAATTATATATATATTTCAACTTAACCATAAGGTAGTGTAAAGTACTGCAATTGATAAATACCTATAAGCTAGACCTGGAGAATATAAACCAGTAAAGGAATCCTTCTTTGATAATGCTGGCTCTAGGATACCGGGCCTTTCTGATACTGCTTTTGGCTATGTTGTGTTTCTTCATAAGAAGAGAACTTGCACCCGTCACATTTTTAATATATTGCTTTCTTACAAGCTAGTTTAATGGCATTTCACATCACCTCTGCACCCTCTGGGTGACCATTAACAATAAGAGGAGGATTGCTACCTTTCTTTACATGATTTCAGAAAATGAACTATGGACATAATGAGTCTTCTGGAATCTGGATATCTTATGCATTGACCTTATTTGATATTTGGCCCTTCATTCAAGCGGAAAAATGTACTGGTGCTGATCTTTAATAAAAGAGCCCAAATCTTGTGAAATAATTGGCCTTCTATGTGAATCTAAATAGGATTCACATTAGAACACATGATGATGTCTTTCCTTTCCTTTCCTTTTCTTAAAATATGATGAAGGGGTTATATTTAACCAGCATTGCAGATCAGTATTGCAAATTCAGCATTCCTGAAAATTTTGGTGTCTGGTATTCTGTGTTCCATCTCAATGCAGTATTCAGAATAACTTAGTGATACAAGGGCATTTTATTTTGGACATGGCAAAGCATAGTTAAATTAAAATTAAAACTCTCTGAAATACCAATTTCCTGGGCGGACATTTGCAGATACAGGATATGAAACATTTCAGAGTGTGCATTTGCAGCTACAGGATTGCAAACAACCTCAAATTGGCACGCTTTGTGAACATGCATAAGTTCCAATGTGAATGGATTATGTGAATGGATTATTATATGTAAAATCATTAACTAAAGCATGGATTTACATATAAATACAGAATTTGTCATGCACTTACTTTGAACTAGCTTTCTTCCTTCTAGCTTGACAAACTTAAATACAAAACTTTGTCAGAGGAGTAAATAATATTGAGAAGTTTTGTTTCCAATTTTAATGTCATTAATAAACCTATTCTTGTTACATCCAACACCAATCTAGTTCCTCTCTATGATAAAAACATAAGAATACAGAGAATTCAATGTTACAGAGCGTCGAGAGGATTGGATGATATTGTATTGCTGAATATTCTTTCTTTTAACCCCTTAGCCACTTTCTTTGTTTTTATCTTGTCTGTCCCTTGAGAATAGGTTCAGTACATTGGGCAGATTGCGATTCTCCTCATTCTAAGTCTAATTTTTCTTTTACCAGTGCATCAAGGTCCTCTTGCGAGACCTTTCAATATTAAAACCTGTAAAACCTAAATGAGTTGCATGTAAATTCATTACATATTGAAAATATTTTGGAAGTTGTAATTAAATATATGAAGAAGCTAAGATAAACATTTTACTCACATGTCTTTTTCTTCTTCTTTTTACACACAAAGGGGAAGATTTTAATACACATAAGGTGTAATATAAGAATTTACATATGCTTATGAAAATGCACTGTAGCTCATCAAGGTTATAAATATCGGATATCGGGATCGTATCGGATGGGGGTTTTTCATATCGGATATCGGATATCGGGGATACGCGCGCATATCGGGCGTTCATATCAGACATTATATATAATGAAATATTGATAATTAAAAGTTAATTTAGAGTCGTAGATATCATCTACCTAATAAAAATGATGTAATATGCTTGCAAAAGTACTAAAAACAATCTACATATAAAATAGAATAGCTCATTGATTATGAGATAGAGATGCTAGAAAGTTTTTTATTTACATGTTCTCAAACTCATAGAAAAGGTTTTTTTTTAATTTTTATGATTCAAACCATTGATTATGATTTACATGTTTTACAACTCATATGGATCAAATTTTATGTGAATTGGAACTTTCTATCTCACAAATCAAGCTAATAAAAAAATTGATTTTTAAGACCGTTGCAGACCATCCATTTTTAGATCATGAGATGGAGAAAATAGAAAGTTTCAATTCACATGAAAATTGATCTATATGAGTTTTAGAACATGTAGATCATAAATAATGATTTGGATCATGGATATGGATAGGTTATGGTGTATTTTCATTGGTACATGGAAACTCTTATGTTATACCTTATGTGTAGTAAAACCTTTTTTCACACACACATATAGACTTGGTTACTTCCTAAAGGATTTGAGCATGAATACTTCTCACTCAAATTTAATGTGACGACATTAAAATATAAGATCCACTCTGTTGAAGTTGATCTACATTATTCAAATTAACTAAAAATCAAGTATTTTGTAGTTTTCTTATTCATAAAATAGACGGCCGAAGTAGCATATTACTTAAATCTATGATTTTAGACATACAAATTCTCGATCCGACCATATGATCATTATCTAAACTTGTAAGAACCCTCAAACACTAACTTTTATTAGGTTTCAAATATTCTATGCCATTAAACTAATCAACTCACTATTTGAGTCGTTCATTTTGCGCTTACTTGATGAATAAGAAAAAATATTCAGAACACTTTGATTTTTATTTCTAAGCACTCTTAACAATGTAGATCAACTTTAATTGAGTGAATTTTCAATTTAAATGATCTAACATCGAATTTGAATGAGGAAGATTCATCTCCATATCCTTCCCAAAGGACTTGACTTTCTCTCTATATATAGAGGGAGACTTGTGTAGTTCTGGAAGGATTCGAGTCTGTTTCCTTCCCACTCAAACATCATACTACAATATTCAATACGAGATCCATTCCGTTGAAGTTGATATATATTATTTAAAGTAACTAAAAACCAAAATCAAGTGTTTTGAATACTTTTTATCCATCCATCAAGTAGGCACAAAATGGACGGCCGAAATAGCATATTGCGTAGATCTATGTCTTTGGATATACAAATTCTCGATCCGACCATTTGATCATGATCTAAATATTTAAAAACCTCTACATACCAATTTTTTTAGGTTTCAAATATTCTACACAGTTAAACAACCAACTCACTGCTTTCGGCTGTCCATTTTGCACCTACTTGATGGATGGAAAAAAAGTATTCAAAACACTTAATTTTTAATTACTTTAAACAATATAGATCAATCTCAACGGAGTGGATCTTGTATTTAAATGTCATAGCATGGTATTTGAGTGGGAAGTATTAGGGCTCGAATCCTTTCGAAACTGCACAGGTATATCTCTCTCTCGAGAGAGAGAGAGAGAGAGAGAGAGAGATAGAGAGAGAGAGAGAGACTTGTGCAGTTCCGGAAGGATTCGAGGCCGAATCATTTCCACTCAAATAGAACACTACGACATCTAAATGCAAGATCCACTCTATTGAAGTTGATGTACATTATTTCAAGTAAGTGAAGTAACTAAAAATAAAAGTCATATATTATGAATATTGTTTGCTCATCCATCAAGTAGGCGTAAAATGAACGACCGAAATAGTGAGTTGGTTAGTTTAACATTGTAGAATAATTGAAATCTAACAGAAATTGGTATGTGAGGATTTTAAGTGTTTAAATCATGATAAAATGGTCGGATCGAGAATTTGTATGTCTAAAGACGTAGATCAAAGCAATATGCTATTTTCGACCGTCCATTTTACGCCTACTTGATTGATGAGGAAAAAGTATTCAAAATACATGATTTTTGATTTTTAGTTACTTGAAATAACGTAGATCAACTTCAACGGAGTGGATCTTGGATTCGGATGTCGTAGGGTTTTATTTGAGTGGGAAGGCCTCGAATCCTTCCGGAATGACACAAGTCTCTCTCTCTCTCTCTCTCTCTCTCTCTCTCTCTCTCTCTCTATATATATATATATATATATATATATATATATATATATATATATATATATATATATATAATTTGGATGAGATACACAGATATGAAATAGAATAGCTTAAGCTGTTTGGCCTGGAAGATCATGATCATAGTTAGCAAACCATGATGAGACAAAACAAAACAGAATAAAAACTATTTGCGTTTAATACAGGATCTAAGGAAAAGAAATTGTCCTTAGAAAAGGAAAAAATAATGGAAATTCCAAAATTCGGATAGTTAGTACATCATATTTAAAAGGTTTAATTCTAGAAAATGGATGTAGAGAAAACTCTATATGTGTATCAAAGTTTATATGTTAGTAACCTAATTTGTTTACATATATACATGTTCAATCCAATATTAACAAGAAATAATCATTTTGTGTGTGTGTGTGTGTCTATTTTGGCTTATTTCAGATTGCTTGATGGGTAAATAAGGTTTACTAAGATCTATACTAATCACATCAAAAATTCAAAATTTTATCAGGAAAAAGTAATATGAATTTGTTAACCATGTCGTAAGATTGCAGGGGAGGGGATACAGGGTTCTAAATGGAGTTTCCCTAACTTTGACCGTATGCAACAATGTGGTGCATACCTAGACACACACAAAATACAAGATACAAGATTCCTGTCACATGATAGCACCTGGAAATTTTCATCTTCATTGTGTTTATCCATGGATTATCTTTCTATTTAGCTTTTGTTCACATTATGACTCATTGAAAGTGATGCTTGTGATTCTGTTTTCTCTTATTTTTAGTGTACAAATTTCATGCTATAACATCTGATGTTTACTGTTTTTTCTTCAGTAAACACAACCAATACAAGATATGAAGAATAATGACTTCGGTTATTGATAAACATAGTTTTAGCATGTTCAGCATACAGAATCAATTTTGGTCAAACCTTGCAAGATCCTTTTCCTTCTTTTTCCACTCAACTGTTATGTGGTGATGGCAATAATATTTGTTTTCTTCGATAATCAACTAATTTGATACTTGTTTTAGTTATGATTTTCTGGCATCTACAACAACAACAACAACAACAACAACTAAGCCATTTGTCCCAAGTATTTGGGGTAGGCTACATGTACCAAAAGAGAACTACGCCGGATCGGGCACATGGATCAGCTTTCTCCACTCATTCCTATTGAGCAATATGCCTTCACTAAGACCTTTAGCCTTTATATCTGGTCGTATTACCTCCATCCATGTTTTCTTCGGTCTCCCCTACGCTCTTTTAACTTGCCCTAAATTGATACGCTCTATTCGCCGGACTGGCGGATCTGTAGGTCTACGTCGCACATAACCAAATCATCGTAGGCGTTTTTCTCTCATCTTCTCTTCTATAGAGGCTAATACCTATCTTAGTACGAATATCTTCATTTCTCACCTTATCTCTCCGCGTGTTTCCACACATCCAACGAAGCATGCGCATCTCTACTGCACTCATCATCTGGGCATGATATCTAAATGATATCTGGATAGAAAAAAATATATAAGGATAATTACCAAGTTAATAATTATTATGTTGCAACTGGCTTCACTCTCATATTCCCTTTTTGTTTTTTAATAACTGATACTGACCTGCTTATGAACTAAGGTCAACTTAACTTACAATAACTATGTTCTTTAGTAGTTAGCCAGTATAAGAACTATGCACTATCTTTTGAACTTTCTCAAGTTCCAGCACGCATATTCTGGTCTATCATTATCTTTTCCTTCCCAATGAGTAGAATAGAGCTTATGATATTGTTCTGAAACCCATGCTAATGTGTTAATGTTCCGTTGCAGGCACAGATTATGCTTGGAATGGTGCAGCCTACTCAGGTAGTCACTAGTGGTTTTTCACTATTAAGTATGTTGTTTTAAATCATATGATATACATTTTGTGAAATGTAATTTAAACTTTAATTCTGTTTCAGCCTGCTAACATTCAGAAGGTGTTGTCACAACCACAATCAACACAGGTGGGACAACAATCAAATGTTCAAACTACCCAATCTCTGTCGTTTCAACCAGGCCATCAGGGTCAAACTAGTTCATCTCAACCATTAGTCTCAACTAGGCAACAGCTTCCACCTCAACCATCCATTTCCCAGCCATCTGCTTCAGTTCCTTTATTGAACTTCCAGTCACAGACAGCACCATCAATTCCCAAACATTCAGCTCAGCAGGCCAAGTTACCTGCTAATGCTCAAGTTTCTGCAATATCAGCTCCACAGTCTTCCCAGATCCATAATTTGTCTCTGCCTCCACCCCCTGTGCCCTTCATCACCCAATTGTTCAACCTCATATGCCTACTATGTCAAGTCAGGGACAGCCATCTTTACAGATGCCTGGAGCATTCAATCAGTCTTTACAGCCACCTTTACCGCAGCAGCCAAGGCCACCTTCCATGCAACCATTTTCACATCAGCTTCACTCGCAGATGCCTCATAATCTTGGATACCAACCAATGAGTGCACCTCAGCAGCACTTATCACGACCCATGTTTCATGTAAGTTGCACAGCAGAAAACCCATTACATTTCTTATGTTTGGTGTTATTAGGCATATCAAAATGTGGAAGATGCAAGGTTTAATTATCTCTTGGATTTGTTCAGTCGGGTAGCAACATGGGATCTTCATTTCCACAGGGACAACCGCCGCTGCCAAGTCAGCCACCACCTCAACATCTTTATCAGGTGAGATATTCATTTCTTCATGCCTGTTGACTTTTTTACTTTGCCAGCATATTTCTTGTTCTCAATATTTGGTTACGGTTTCACATTAATCATGTATCACTTGGATAACTGGTTTCAAACTATCAATTTGTCTTCAACTTTAGTTACCTGAAATTTGCTGATCACACCAGTTAGATGCAACAACCCTTCTTATATGTATTATGTAGGTTAGATGATCTATTAGTGTTTTGTTAGCTCTATAACCATGACTTGCTAAAGTTGCCTCTAAACGCGGTAACTCAAGTTGAATATTCTCATTATCAAGCACCTATCTGCTGTACTTAATCTGAGTGAAAGCAGGTTGTTGAGCGCGTGAACTAGTTACATCACTGGGAGATGAATCATTGTTTAGGCTGAAACTTATTCTGGTTTGTCACTAATCTGGTTGTGTCCAAATGGCATGTTGGTGATCTCTCAAAGATTTAATCTATTAGGAGGCGAGAGAAAATTCACTTAGTTTCTTGATTCCACCTATGCAGTTGTTTTAAATTATTTTTCAAGGAGGCAATGGAGCAGACTTTTATGAACATGGGATTAAAAAGATGATAAGTTGAGATCCATATCAGCTATGAATCCCTGATAGTGTACTTTGGATGATTCTGTAGTTGGTGAATACATGTAGGATATACCTTTTGCTTATCTTCACTTATTGTGCAACCGAAATATATCATGCTCCTGTTTGGGACATAACAGGTTCATGTCCAAGACTGAAGTGGATTTAGTACTTAGATGATAGGGCATACAATTCAATATAATTTACGGATAATTTTTGTTATTTTTCTTTGTAAAATTGGTAAGCATGGCCCTGTTTATAGGCATCAAAGGTTGTGATATCTGGGCATCCTGTGTAATTTATATAAATGATGAACTTGTTGGGTGCTTGTTTGTTGATTTACAATCTTAATGCTAATTTTTGGAATATGAACGGCTAGTTACTTTATTTGTTAATAGTTCTTATATTTAGTTTGTATTGTTTGTTTTAGTCATTTTGCTGTTATTGTTCATATTTTGGATTAAAAAGTATAAAATAATATTACTTATTTAAAATATATGCCCCAGCTGTGTTGTTTTCTTTTCTTTTTTAAAAGATCGATGCATCGTTGTGCCCACATCATATTGTATTGTGTCATCTGGCACCATGGAACTTAGCATATCAGGTAAATTTTGTGAAACTTAAGGAGCTGTTTATAAGCTTATAAAATTCATTAAACTTCTGATCTAAACATATAGTAGAAACAATTTGGTTCCTTCTCGGACACTTGTCTGGATTTTTTTAAACTATGTATTTTTTACATTGTAAAGATGTTCGAAAGGAGCTGAACTCAGGGGTTTGAAAAAAAAAAGTGTTTTTTTGTTCAAAGAAGAAGAAAGATGTATTACAATTTCTTTAAGTACTTGAGTATCTGCGTCCTGGAAAAGTCCTCCATGCATTTTGATCCCTATTGGTAAAATTATCTAGATTTTCTTAGTGTTTTGGAGGCAGATTCCGCAAGAAAGGGGTGTTCCATTTGTTAATAAGTTCTTAGATAACAGAGCTTACTGAGTTAAGGGATTGCATTTCATGATGGTGTAATATTTTATTATCTTTTTCTTCTATTTGTGCTCATATTCCCTTCATACATTGGTTGGGTCCTCTTAATCTGCTCATTCATTTCTGGGGTTTGATAGGTCGATAGGTGATCATTTAGATTTTATATTGGGGGCTACATTTGCCTACGTTCCCTTTCGTACATAGTTCTCTTGCTTGGATCTTATTCTACATTAGCGGTATCTTGGTGTTGGCCTCATTCACTTGTGGGTTTTGATAGGTAATTTCTAGCTTGATTTTGATACTTCTTTTGGCTCTGCATATCTATGTATATATAGAACCAGAGTTACACCAGAATGAGGAGGCATTTGCAAAATTCCAGAGAAGATAAACTATTAGTTCGTCCTATTTCTAAGCTTGCCTGCTACCACGCACAATTCCTGGCCGTGGTAAATTTTATAAGATTATGTTTGGATTGTTGGGGTCAAAATCCCTAGGGTCTCATTTGGGTTAAAAATCTTTCTGAATTGTGCCTATGTTCCTTTGGATGAGAATCCTGGATTTTTTTTTTATTTTATTCCAAATGCTTGTTTGGATACTTAAAAGAAACGCTTTGGAAAACACATCATTATGTTCAGAGCTTATTTTCCTAATCCTAACGATTGGTCCAATCCTTGGATGTCTAATCCTTAGGTTGAATATGAAATTCGGTATCTATAAACACTTCCCTAAGGATTGGCTTAATCCTGGGGAAAGAAATGTAGGATTCAATTTCTTAGAATTAGACCTATCTAAATGTGACCTAAGATACTGTAATTCCATATCTTCACTAGTATTTGAGACGAGGCTTGAGGTTATGGATTAGTAAAACGAGGGAAGGCTCAGAGCCCGGCATTTCTCCTCTTTTCTTCTATAGCAGATATATTTTGCATGCACAATACTGAGAATGCTCTCTCTCACCATTTTCATTACCCATACCCATGTTTCCTTGAATGTGCATGCGTGCATGCTGTTACTTATCTCCTACACAGCACATGAAGTCCCTATTGTGAATCATCATGTTTGTCTTTGTGATTACAGGGAGGACCACACGTAGGTTCAGAATATAACAGTCAAGTTGGGACCTCGATGCAGGCAGAAAGAGGACATTGGGCACCTGGCTTGCCGGACAGGGGCTCAGGTGGGCCCCATTTGCCCGGCCCGCATCCTCTGGCTCCCGGACAGATGCTGCCAGGCTTAGGCGGTGGCCAGCAGCCTCGTCCCCCTCCAGTAATTCTTCTCACTGTCTCCTTTTTCTGATTATGTACACAGAACACGGATGCTCTATGCAATTGATTCTTATTTTCTTTCATTTTTCTTGTGTTATGTATCAGCTGACACCAGAAATGGAGAAGGCCTTGCTTCAGCAAGTCATGACCCTGACGCCGGAGCAGATAAACCTTTTGCCTCCTGAGCAAAGACAGCAGGTGATCCAGCTACAGGAGATGCTAAGATAGTCGCGAGAGAGTGAGGAGAGTAGAGAAGAAACCCATCCACACCTTACCGTTTTCGTGCCTTTAAGGGTTTTATGATTAATGACGAACATATACCTTGTTCTCATAACCTCAAATATTTCATATTGGATTAGATCTTCAATTAGTCAGTGTAATGTGCAATGACCTGTGTTTGTTGAAGTAGTCGGTAGCCGTTTTTCCATTCGCCAGTTCTTTTGTGTTTGTGAATGCTGGTTGTATCAGCATAGTATGTTTTTCAAGCTATATCAGGTTGTACCATGAAGCAAGTGGAATTTGAACTTCAAACCTCACATTGCAATAATTAATTATACTTCTGCTATTACTTCAAATGAGAAGATGAAGCATGAGATGATGAAGGCCTAATTTGGCATGAAAACGCAAGAAATCTCGGCAAAATTTTACCGATAAATTGATGGGGCATTGTGAGAGATTTTGATAAACCGATGCTGTCTTTATTTTCAGCGAACAAATTACCATGAAGCTGGGATCAAGGAACAGAGATTACTATTTGCTTAGCATATTTCGTGTCCGAGCATAATTTAACCCAGACTGCAGCGTTCTTGCCAGCTGATGAACAACCGTATGTTCACGTTGCAAATTGGAAAGTGAAAACAAAAACAATATACGAGTAAAGAGAAAATATCCTGTTTGGCTCTGCCGTTTTCTTAACTGTAGTTTTCTGCGATTAAGGATCAATGTGATGCTGATCATTATATACACAATGTCCATAGGAATGCAAACCAGAGCAGACATGGAATTCAAATATTTTCACCCATAGTGAATCCAAAGAAGCAGCAATCAGTAACACTCAAACTGAATATGTTTCACTTTGGACAATAATACCATAAAACAAAAAAATGCAGTAGCTGGTAGTTTACCACGGATATAAATCCACAGCTCGTCCGCTGATAGAAGCAAAGTTATTTCAATCAATTAAGCAGTGATCAATAGATTACAATGCTCAACATTGTCTCAGACTACAGTCTATGCAACCATCCAACCCTAAGAAGGGTGGAATTCTACACAACTTCCTCCTTACAATGATGTTGAATAACACTGACTACTGATCCTTGACAAAGCTAATATGACTATTACAAAATTCAGAGACCAAGCAGATGCAGCTTGACAGCATTTTGGGCGTGCGTGCGATTCTCAGCCTGTGGGAAGGCAATGGAATTGGGGGCCTCCACAACCCCGTTAGTGACTTCCACTCCTCTCTCTCTGCCAGTAAACAGAGCATGAAGTAAGCTTTTGGTCCTGCGAGTTCCATTAAGGCTTCATCCACCTGCAGAACGCCACATAAATCATGTAAACGAGAACATATAAACTAGTTTCCATGTCGTAGCTCAGAATAAAGCACGCCAGTTCAGGCCGGGACTGTTTTGGTCTGCATCAATGTAATCAAGTACAAAGATATGCTGACAGCTGCAGAGGGATGTACAATTTTGATAAGAATGGACCTAAGAATGGTTAGAAGCAGAGAAACGAAGGACTAATATCTACAGCATATGATACAGAAATGACAATGCACAAAACACTTGTTTACTGCTTGGGTAAGAAAATGGGCCCTCTCTTCAGGCTTGAAACAAGAAATCTACCACCTGGCCATTATGGGAACACAACTATGAGCACTGGATAACATGTTGTCTGCAAGGCTTTACCATGTCTCGAGAGAGTGCAAATAGAATTGCCATAACTTTGATAAGTAACTCTTTTCCTTTAAACTTAAAAATAGTCTAAACCCTCTAACTAAGCAATGGTAGCCAGTAAGCATTATGGCAAGGTTTGCACTGGTATAGCTGCTTCTTATTTGTTATGCCATGTCACCAAACTGCTTCATGACAATCTAATATAAAATTTGAAATATGTGGAGTCAAAAACTGGATGAGCAGCATGAGCCTCTCATCAGTGTAGAAGGAAAATATTATATAATTAGGCAGGTAAATTAAGGGAGGAGCACACCAAAAGGCATGACAATGTTCTGATTTGAGAATAAGCTTAGTCTACTTCAAAGTGACTAGGAAATGAGTACATAACAGAAGATAAAAGATGAACAGTACTGGAAACCCTTGGAATCGTTGCCTCCTAAATGCAGCCTCCTCCTTTTGGCCCATACTAGCCCGAACATCTGAATACACCACATCAGCTCCTTTTACTGCTTCCTTGGGATCATTTGTTATTTCAATTTTGCTAATTCCAGCACCTCTTGCCTTCTCGACTGTCTTCTCATCTGGTTCAAATCCTTTTGGGCAAGCACATACAAAGTGGAGATGCACAACAGCTGCTATAGTAGCTATGAGGGCGCAATATTATTCCCATCTCCAACATACACAACCTAAAAATTCATATTACAAGATCAGGAAGTTTGCTTGAGCTTGACTAGCAACTATCTGAAATGAACTAATTGGTCCAATGTGGCTAACCTTTGTCCCTTTTAAGTGACCAACATGCTCTATAATTGCAAGAGCATCAGCCATTATCTGGCATGGGTGGTTATAGTCAGTCAGGCCATTGACAACCAGCACTGAAGCATATGATGCCAGGTCAAGAATATCCTGCACCAAAAACACATAACAAAAATGCATGCACTCGTCAAGGTGCTAGGGATGCAACTCTATGGTACAACTAATCAATAGGGTGGTCATGTATGATAATATATGAACTTTCACAAGGTAGTACTCCTATGCGACTGTGTTCTTAAATTAGATATGACATACTGTCTGCATTTATTGGTTGGAGAAAGATGAACGATTCATTAATGGATTTTTTTTCCCCTGTCAATAAGAAAACCTATGTAGCTCGGACACTTCTATCATGGAGCCGTGTCGTGTCCAACATGCGTGTGTGTGTATTTTTTAGAATTAGTCACGTGTCCACGTGTCGTGTCCATTTCGTTGCCGTGTCCGTGCAACATAGGAGAAAACAACTTTAGTATGGACACTCTATTGATAATTTTGGGTGATAGATTATAAACTCAACTACTTTAATGTATATTAATTTTGAAACATTACTTCAAACACAGGATTTATTTTTTATTTTTTGTTCAAACTATCTAATAGAAACAGAATAAGATTGCTACATTTACATATCCAGTCTCTAACTTAAAAGAAATCACTGTTCAGATATGGAGTACCTAAGAAGGTTGCATGATGCAGAAATGCAGTACCAATCTTACAAAAATTCTCCTATAGTGCTCCAAGTTTTCAGTCAATTGCTCCAGGTAATAGATCATAGCCTTGATACTTCTACCATGAGATGTATTAGTTTTAGGTCTTGCATAAATATTATTGGATCATGCATTGAACAAAACATCATTACTTTAATCTCTTGAAATCTTGTATAAGTATTTGTTTGATTATGTAGTCCAACTGAACAAATCTTGGAACCATGCCTTCAACTACTGTGCTCAAAAGCTGGAATTCCTAATGAAGATCATTCTACAGAAAAACAAACTTAAAAGCAGGAACATTCCATGAGGTATAAACGATAATTCTGTATTGCAACTGTAAGTGCCTTGTTATGCATTGGACGGAGATCAGTAACAACCAGCATATATGTCAGAGATTCAGTACATATATTGAATTCAATGTATCAATGTGTTAAGTACATTAATCCAGTGAACTGAGCTCTAAATTCAAATGTTTAAGAGTTAAATGTTTCCATTCTCAAATACACTCCTGAGTCCTTATCTACTAATTGCACACTTTTTCGAGTTTCAAAAGCATTTAGTTCTCCGACATTCGAGGCAATAAGAGTAATATGGTGCTTGCATGCTCCCATAAACAAAAACAGTACCATAAAAAGCTGTCAGTAAGGCATATATTGCACTCAAATTCTCGCAAATTATTCATCCTGTGCGCATAGAAGATGACACTGGTTCACTAGGTATTTTAAGAACAAACATTAATATTTGAGACTCACCGTATCATACCTGATGAGCAAATACACAGGCCATGATGATGTCATTACACCTAGAGAGCACTCGAGCTACCATCACGGGTTTCTCTCGCTTACCCATCTGGATATCATCAGGACCTAAGTACATGGCATGTCCACCAAGCAAAAAGAGCCCTGTCTCAAATGAAACACGAGTTCTCATGGAAAATCATTGCCATACTTTTCCCTTTAAAAGGGAGGAAAGTCCCCTCTCCTAATATCAACAGCGCATTGACCTCAGATGCATGTTGAAGGATATTCATGATTGTTGCTTTGTCAAAATCACTTATATCGATAAAATCCTTCAGTGATGTTTTTGCTGGAAAAGAAATAGAACAAATGAAAGCTTATAAAATCATATAATATGATTCCTTGAATTTATTTTTATTATAAAATAACATGGAAAAAAATATATGAATCTCCATTGTAAGGTTAAAGTAATAAAAATATACACATTGCTAATCAGGAAAAAGTTAGAATCAAGAAATCAGGAAATACTCAATTAGATAATTGGACTAAACAATCTAGGTACATGCATACCTTACCAGTTATGATCCTATATTCAATCAACATCATAATAAATATAAGCCGAAAATCTACAAACATCGATGCATTTCAACAAAAAAGCTGATTGCAGTTCACCATTCAAAGAGATAATACATAAATCTAAAACTAGCATATTTCCCGTTAGCAGCAATGCAGCATAACTCTATTTTATCAAACACAATATTTTATGTGCTTTTAGACACTAAAGCATGCAAAATGCAATGCACACTAAAGGCAACGAATGAACTGGAAACTCACACTGCTCTCATTTAAGCATTTGCCCATTGGAATGATGTCAGCTAGTTCGAGGGCTACACGAAAAATTGGTGGAACCGTACACCTAGCCATCAACCGGACATCAACAACCCACCATCCGATTTTTCCTAATTTCTACCGCAGGATAAAACAAGGAGGAACATGTTATAAATCTTGTTGGCCAGTTCGCATGCACTAAAAGCTTCTACAACAAAAGAGGAACCCCCCCCCCCCCCCCCCCCCCAACCCCCCACCCCCAAACAGATGCTCCTAGAATTGGACAGAGTTCAAGAAAATGGAAAAGATGATAAGCTTTGCAATAGGCATCATCTTCAAGGCAAGCTATAAGCCAATAAGTCCAGTTGAAACAATATAAACTCAATGATGTATTTGGACTCTTGAATTTGTAGACTGATATATGAGCTCTTCTGTTTCATTGTTTGCTCTTTACTGAAACACAGTGGAATATCCACTTTTCTTTCACAAAAACAAAAACGAAAAAAAATGATGTGTGGGGACCCTGTGGTGTGAATATCAGTGATAAACTTGAATTCGCAACGTTTCACTACAATTAAACAATCTTCAGTGGGAAATAATCTAAACCTAATACTGCTACTAGATAGATTTAACAATTATTTGCATGTGTGGTTAGAAATCAATAACAATACCCAGTTAAATTGAACAATCCAATTTACAATATCAAGATCAGTAAATCACAAATATTAATCAGATTCACACAACTCGCATTGATAGTGGAGAACAAATTAATATGATAATAATTTAGAGAATAAATCTACTGTATAATTCAGCTGATAATCTGATAATCGAAAGAGATATTACCTACGGAGAGGCTTTGCTCTCGGGTACCCGTGTTGTGTTTGTTGTTGACTTCATTGTTGCTTAAGAAAATTCTCTGTTTCTTGATTGTGAAATTACATGTGCAATGAACGGGTGTTGTTGTATGCAGGTTAGTTCGCATAATGAAACAAGCTCTTTGGTCGTCGTGGAGGCGCATGAACGGCCTCGGGTTGCCTTCGGGCATTGCTGGACTGGCGCGCAGACTGGGCCTAGCACGCGCGGGCGAGGCTCAGCGCGGTGCTGGGCTTGGGGCAACAGGAGGAGATGATGATATCGCTGCGTCTGTTGCTGACGTCGAGGAGATATGGCAGAGCTGCGGTCGAGGGTAAGGGCAAGGTTGTTGTGATGATGTTGGTCGAGGTTGTGGCGGTGAATGTTGTAGGCTGAGAGCAAAAGGTAGGGAGAGGCACTGCCGACTGGGTAAGACGAGAGGGAAGAAAAGCTGTGGGGTTGGCGACAGTAATGGATGGAAGGAGGTCGGGCGGTTGTCGGTGGGCGGCTGGAGCTCGCGAAGGCGGTGCTGGCGATGAGGCGGTTGTCGAGGGACAATCGAGGAGGAGCGGAAGAAGACGAGGGAGATCGGGTTCGGTTCTATTGCTGTGAGGTTGAGGACGAAGGAGAGCGGAGAATGAACAATATCGGGCTCTAATTTTGGGGGAATTTCGTGGGGAACTTTGAAGGGATTTGGAACAGTGAAATTTTCTAATTGTTGGGATTTGTAGGATTTTGTATTTTTCTGAATTTTGTGGAAAATAAAAACTAGGGTTTGAAATTTCTTTTGAAAGTGGCTAGGGTTAGAGAGAGTGGAAGAGGATTGGGGTTTGGGGATAACTAAACTTGGATTCACACTCACACCTATAGATTTAGGGCTTTACACGTCAAGACCTAATTTGAAATGGGTTTCACACTCTAATTTCAATAAAAATAATTTTCAATGTGAAAATAATCTATTTTCATTAATCAAAATACTTCATTTATTTCAAAACAATACTCTTGTGTTTAAATAGGTCTACAAATTGATTTTTCATTTCACATCCGATGTCTGGGTTTGAGTGGAAAGGATTTGAGGCTGAATCCTTCCCACTCAAATACCAACATCAGACATTCGAATAGAAGATCCACTCCGTTGAAGTTGATCTATATTATTTCAAGTATCTATAAACCAAAAATCAAGTGTTGTGAATACTTTTTGCCTAAGCATCAAGTAGGAGAAAAACGGACAGGCTAAATAGTGAGTTTGTTAGTTTAACGGTGTAGAACATCTGAAACCTAACAAAAATAGTTTGTGAGGGTTTTTAATGTTTAGCTGAGAAATTGAGCAAAGAAATTGATACAACCTTGTAAATTTAGCAATTTATGGCATTGCACATCAAATACTCGCATATTGAAACAGAATCCCAACCACAATCAAAATCAAACATTGGATTACTTGCAAAATTTCACGACCATAGTCACAGTCCTCATGGTCGCAATCCTTTTTAGCTAAGAAATTGAGCAGAAAAATTAATACAAGTTTGTAAATTCATCAATTGATATCATTGAACATCAAATATTCCCACATTGAAACAGAATCCTAACCACAATCCAAAATCAAACACCTCATTACTTGCAGAACTTTACGATCATGATCGCAGTCCTATTTTAATTGAGAAATTGAGTAGAAAAAATCACGACAAGCTTATAAATTCAGCAATTTACATACGAAATACTCTCACATTGAAACCGAATCCCAACCACAACTCAAAATCAAACATCTCATTACTTGCAGAACTTCAAGAGGACTGGGACCACAGTCGCAGTCCTATTTTAACTGAGAAACTGAGCAGAAAAATTCACAACAAGTTTGTAAATTCAGTACTTGATGTCATTGCAAATCAAATACTCCCACATTGAAACAGAATCCCAACCACAACTCAAAATCAAACATCCTCATTACTTGTAGAACTTCACGATCATGGTTGCAGTCCTATTTTAATTGAGAAATCGAGTAGAAAAATTCACGACAAGCTTGTAAATTCAGCAATTGATGTCATTGCACACCAAATACTCTTTCACGTTGAAACAGAATCTCAATCACAACCCAAAATCAAACATCTCATTACTTACAGAACTTCAAAGAATACAATGATTTAGAGGCAACATTCATTTGCAATATGGTCTGCTCAAATCTCAAAGAATACAAAAACTTGGGCCTCAAATGGCTGAAAATGGACTTGCAACCAAATTGTTATGCAAAATTATCATCCCAAATGGCGATTCCCATTTCACATTAGAGAAATCTTAGGTCTTAGCGACGACGAGATGTTGCTCTGCTCAGAGCAGAGCTCGCGCCGCAGCTCGTTGTTGTTGTCGTTATTGCTATTTGCCATCACCGATCGCCAAGAATTAAGAGAGAAGAGGAGAGAGCGGCTGGCTCTGATGACTAGATGGCATATCTCATTACGAACAGATACGTGATCGTCGCTCTGCTGTCGGGCTCGGTACTCTCTTCTAGAATGCCAATATGAGAAAGAGAGGGGGAGAGGGAGCTCGGGATGAGATATGAGAAGGGAGTGAGGAAGGATTTCGTGAGGGCGTCGACGAGCTCCACCAGAGATCGTGAGAGACAGGCTGAGATCATGATCGAGAGGGGAAGAAAGAGATCAGGAGTTTGAGAGGAGAAAGAAAGGGGAAAAAAAAAAGTTGGAGGTTTTTTTAGTAAAAAATCACTTCTTTTTTTGAGAGAGAGATCTGATATTAGCCCATATGTGGGGCTTAGATGGCGACACGTCGCTGTCAGCTGAGTCTCTCTTAATTGGCGGCTGAGGTATACAACCATATATATATATATATATATATATATATATATATATATATATATATATATATATATATGAGAAAAATGTATATCAGCCCGCGGGCTGAAAGTACTATCTCAGCCTGCGGTGACGTGGCTCAATTTGTCACCTCAGTGACTTGCGGCCCGCTTTTAGGTAGAAGTTAAATTACCAAATACCCCTTATGATAACTTTTCCTTATTGTTTATTATTATTTTTCCCCCCTTTTATTTTTGCCGCTCTTTATAGGATATAAATTACTTTTCGCCCTATTTCTTTACCTCTTTTTTGAAAGATCTAGTTTCTCATTTTCAGCCTGCGATAAAATTTTTTTTGAAAATATAAAATCTTTTCAGATCAATTTTTTCAGCCTGCGATAAAATTCTACTTTATAGTTTAATTTTTTGTATATAATGTAGTCAGAGTCTTTGGTCGCATTGTACATTTAAACTGCGACCTTAGTCAAAGTCTTTGGTCGCAGTGTACATGGTGAAATGCGACCAAGGTCGCAGTGTTGTTATTGATAAAGATGGCCAGCAACTGCAATCTAGGGTTGCATTACATGGACTGCGACTTTGGTCGCAGTACGTTAAGTAATTAATTTTTTTGGATATAATGTAGTCAGAGTCTTTGGTCGCATTGTACATTTAAACTGCGACCTTAGTCAAAATCTTTGGTCGCAGTGTACATGGTTAAATGCGACCAAGGTCGCAGTGTTGTTATTGATAAAGATGGCCAGCAACTGCAATCTAGGGTTGCATTACATGTACTGCGACTTTGGTCGCAGTACTTTAAGTAAGTGTTGTTTTATTAAGTGTTATTTTTGGATTAAGTCATTTTTTGAATCTAAATGAAAAATGAAAAGTTGTCTGTTGTCTGATGCGACTTGGAGTCAGTCCGTGAGACGCGACCTGTTATAAATTTTATGAGATCTTTTAACGTCAAGTCTATGTTGATGAACCCCGCACCATTCATTGTTTCCCGAAGCGGTTGTCTACGCGTCGGTTCTTCATTGGGTTTAGGCGTTAATGTCTTTTAATGCCAAACCGGCGCTAGCGGTTGGAGACCATTAATGCCGACGATTCTGATTAATGAACCATTAATGATGGTTATTATGGGCTGCCTATAAATAGGGCTCACCCTCTCCCTTTAACAGCCCATAATTAGACTATTTTCTTTCGAGAGCAATTGCTCTGAGAAATTCCGCCTTCTTCAGAGTCTCTAACAGGGGCCTGCCTCCATGGATGAAGATGACCCTATGGACGAACTTGATCGATGTTCGTCCACAAGGAAGAAGTCATAGACCTCATCGTCCACAAGGGAAGAAGTCATGGTCCTCGTCGTTCACAAGGGAAGAAGTCATGATCCCTGACGAGGACTTAAGCCTCACCGAGATCTGCTCTGACTTGATGCACCAGTCAAGCTTGCTGATAACGGATGGTCAGAGTGGGTATGGCGGCGGGGGATGTGGTGGATATAGTGGTGGGTAGCATACCTTGTGAGGTCTCCCTCTCCCTCTCTTACCCCAGAAGTGACATCGAGGAAACTCCATGCTCACTGGATAGCCTTCTGGTGAAGAGATGTTCATCAACGAAAGATCGAATCCCGGCACTTTGGAGGGTCAGTTGGAATCGGATGATTCTGCTGCCACCAGACCTCAAGAAGAAGATTGCTCTTAGTCAACAAGGGCTCTTTTGATGTTTTGTCTTCTTGGCTACTTTGATGTTTAGTCTTCTTTGTAACACTCAATCTTATTGATTCTGCTGCCACCAGACCTCAAGAAGAAGATTGCTCTTAGTCAACAAGGGATTTTTTGATGTTTAGTCTTCTTGGCTATTTTGATGTTTAGTCTTCTTTGTAACACTCAATCTTATTGATTCTGCTGCCACCAGACCTCAAGAAGAAGATTGCTCTTAGTCAACAAGGGATTTTTTTGATGTTTAGTCTTCTTTGTACTGCTATATTGTAACACTCAATCTTATTGAATAAGAGATCGTTTTGTATCATTTGCACATGCCTGGAGATAAATGCCTGGACACAAATAAAAAGCATATTGTTTTTTTTAATAAACTACGAACTTGTTCGCAGCCATGCATTGCAAACAAAACAACTATGACCATAGATGACACTGCGACCAAGGTCGCATAAGATACATTGCAAACAGTAACTACTGCGACCAGGGTCGACACTGTGATCAAAGTCTGCGACTAAGCAACTGCTGCGGTGACGTGTCACCTCGTCGCAGTGTTGTTGTTGACCTCGTCGCAGTGTTGTTGTTGATTAAGACTAAAGACCAGCAATAGCGACCAAGATTGCAGATTATTTTTTTAAGATTGCGGCCATCAACTGCGACGAATGTCGCAGTGTTGTTGTTGATTATTTATAAAGACCACCAACTGCGACCAAGGTCGCAGTGATGTTGTTGATTAAGAGTAAAGACCAGCAACTGCGACCAAGGTCGCTGTGTATTTTATTAAGACTAAACACCAACAACTGCGATCAGGTCGCAGTTTATTTTATTAAGACTACGGTCGTTTATTTTATTAAGAATACGGTCAGAAACTGCGACCAAGGTAGCAGTGTTGTTGTTAATTAAGACTAAAGTCCAGCAACTGCGACTAAGGTCGCAATGTATTTATTAAGTCTGCGTCCAGCAACTGCAACCAATGTCGCAACCTTTCATTTTAAAAATTTATAAGGGTGAAGTAATATAATTATTAACTGCGTCCATGGTCGCAGTATATTCGTTTAGCGTAAAATATTTAAAATGAAGGTTTGTAACAATTGTACAGCATTTTCAACCAAGACATAGTAGTAAAAAATGTAATTCACACAATTAACTTTAGAAAACAGATTTATATATATTTAAAAAAAACAAAATACAATTTTTTTAAACTTCTAATCCTCGTCATCACCATCGTAATGAGAAAGAAGTTTGCGACTTTGGTCGCAGTACTGAAGGAGGTCGCATTGCTATACGATAGCATGTTTCCTCCGGTATTCTTTATTCTGTATTAAGTATGCGACCATGGAATATTTTTTTACTTTTCAATGCTAGAAGTCGCCGTCGTCATATAAAAGGGGTATTTTTGTCAATTTGTTTCACGATTGTTTAGGCGGGATTTTTTTGATTTTTTTGGCGCCCACACTCTGCGACCGATGTATGGCCTATATTCAGCCACGTCCCGCAGGCTGAGAAACTCTCTCAGCCTGCAGGCTGAGGTACAGTAAGCCCTATATATATATATATATATATATATATATATATATATATATATATATATATATATATATATATATATATATATATATATATATATTGGGGAATCTGTACCTCAGCCTGCGGGCTGAGAGAGTTTCTCAGCCTGCGGGACGTGGCTGAATATAGGCCACACATCGGTCGCAGAGTGTGGGCGCCACAAAAAATCAAAAAATCCCGCCTAAACAATCGTGAATCAAAAGGACAAAAATACCCCTTTTAAATGACGACTGCGACTTCTAGCATTCAAAAGTAAAAAAACATTCCATGGTCGCAGACTTAATACAGAATAAAGAATACAAGACAAAAATGCTATCGCATAGCAATGCGACCTCCTTCGGTACTGCGACCAAATTCGCAATCTTCTTTCTCATGCCTTCTGTAAAAGAAGTAATTAATATTATATCTACCGTGATACAACACCAGTCTAGAAAAAAAGATATGCACTAATGTTAATCTCGAGAAAGGAAAGATGTGCACCATACGTAATCTAAAGATATAGCCAAACAATTCTATAAAAAGTTAATTTGTACTTCGGATTCTCCAGCAATAAGTCTTCAATTAAATATTTAATTTTTTTTACCACTTCCTACCATACTCAACCCTCACCTGTAACAATTATTATTACTATTCATGTTCTTCCACAATATTCACCTTTATATAAAGCTTGTAACTAATATATTACCTCATACCTAAAAAACTATAATTTTGCTCTTCCTTTTCAATTTGATTTCAAAAACTTCCAAAAAAAAATTCATTCTTGAATCATGTCTTCCCCATCTTCTTCCTCTGAACACTCAGAATTCAACTTCAATCAATCCCCCACCGGTCCTTTGTCTTTAGGATATTCTAGTGAATCTGATACCAGTCTGGACTTCACTCCTTTTGACTATCTCACTACATCAAATAATGTATTAACTGATCCTCCTATTCATGATGATAATGAATTTTCATGTGGGTTAGTGAAGAAGACATTATTCCTCTGCCACTTGACAGAGACATGCTTGATGAAAGCATGTCCTCTGATGCTGTACGCTCGCTTCCTAGCAACGGGTCAGACGAAGAGCTTGATAGAGACGATCCATTCTGGGAGTTCATCGGTGAAACAAAAAAACCTCAAAACCAGCAAGATGATGAGGAAATAAGTGATGAAGAGGAAGAGCAGAAGAATGAAGACGATGAATCTGCTTATGATGGTGATAATGACGAGGATTAGGATTTCCTGATCTTCTGATATTCAATTATATTTTGTCTTCTTTTAAAAGCTTTTAATTCTATTTTTTTTGTAAGGTCTCTTTCTCAATATATTAACTTATAAGCTCTTTTAATTACATATCCAAACTGCGACTGCTGCTCTTAAACACTGCGACCATAGTCGCAATCCTACTACGGATGCAATTTATGGTCGCAGTTAATCATTTATCAGTTCCCAATGCGACTTTGGTCGCAATAATGTACTGTTTTGGAGTTCAAAGTAATTTAAAGTTATAGTGTATTAACTTTTAAACTGTTTTGGATAACTGAACAGTCACTTAGGAAGTATACAATTTTTGGGAAAAGATAGAAAATATATTTGAGAGATATTCACGTGGTCCGAGAGCTTAAACCTTTTGGAATTCCGGGATTAAAAATATATAAAGGGTCATGAGCAAAGGATTAAAAACATACCATCATCTTCACCGGAAAGAAGCCAATACATTCAAACAATGTCTTCACCATCACCACCGTCTTCACCGGAAAGAAGCCAATCATCAAATGATGATTTTATGTTTAGTTCTGAAACAATGTCTCGCTATGGGTCAGAATCTGAGCTTGATACAGACGACCCTTTCTGGGAGTTCATTGATGAACCAAAACACAAACATGAAGAGGAAGAAAGCGACGATGAGACTGTACCTGAAGAGGAGGAAGAGACAGAAGACGAAAGCGATACAGAAGACGAAAGCATGACTCTTGACGACGAATCTGATTACTATGGTGATGACGACGATTAGAAGTTAAAAAATTGTATTTTGTTTTCTTTTTAAATATATATAAATCAAATTGAGTTATTTATGGGAGTTTTTCTTTTTAAATATATATAAATCTGTTTTCTAAAGTTATTTGTGTGAATTACATTTTTTACTACTATGTATCGGTTGAAATACTGCGACCATGGAGGCAGACTTAATAAATACAATGCGACCAAGGTCGCAGTTGCTGGTCTTTAATCTTAATCAACAACAACACTGCTACCTTGGTCGCAGTTTCTGACCGCATCAGACAACAGACAACTTTTCATTTTTCATTTAGATTCAAAAAAATGACTTAATCCAAAACAACACTTAATAAAACAAGAACACGGTGACCTTGGTCGCTATGCATGTTAATCTAAAGGAAAACACTTACTTAACGTACTGCGACCAATGTCGCAGTCCATGTAAAGCGACCTAAGACTGCAGTTGTTGGCCATCTTTATCAACAACAACACTGCGACCTTGGACACATTTAACCATGTACACTGCGACCATCTTTATCCTTAACAACACTGCGACCTTGGTCGCAGTTAATAATTATATTACTTCACCCTTAAAAATTTTTAAAATGAAAGGTTGCGACATTGTCGCAGTTGCTGGACGCAGACTTAATAAATACACTGCGACCCTGGTCGCAGTTGCTGGACTTTAGTCTTACTCAACAACAACACTGTTACCTTGGTCGCAGTTTCTGACCTTAATATTAATAAAATAAACTGCGACCTAGATCGCAGTTGTTGCTGTTTAGTCTTAATAAAATACAAAGCGACCTGGTCGCAGTTGCTGGTCTTTACGAATCAACAACATCACTGCGACCTTGGTCGCAGTTGGTGGTCTTTATAAATAATCAACAACAACACTGCGACTTTGGTCGCAGTTGATGGCCGCAGTCTTAAAAAAATAATCTCCAATCTTGGTCGCTATTGCTGGTTTTCAGTCTTAATCAACAACAACACTGCGACGATGTGACACGTCACCGCAACAGTTGCTTAGTCGCAGTCTTTGGTCGCAGTGTCGACCCTGGTCACAGTAGTTACTGTTTGCAATGTATCTTATGCGACCTTGGTCGCAGTGTCATCTATGATCATAGTTGTTTTCTTTGCAATGCATGGCTGCGAAAAAGTTCGTAGTTTATTAAAAAAAACAAATATGCTTTTTATTTATGTCCAGGCATTTATCTCCAGGAATGTGCAAATGATACAAAACGATCTCTTATACAATAAGATTGAAGTGTTACAAATACAGCAGTACAAAAGAAGACTAAAACATCAAAAAAATCCCTTGTTGACTAAGAGCAATCTTCTTCTTGAGCTCTGGTGCAGCAGAATCAATAAGATTGAGTGTTACAAAGAAGACTAAACATCAAAGTAGCCAAGAAGATTAAACATCAAAAAATCCCTTGTTGACTAAGAGAAATCTTCTTCTTCAGGTCTGGTGGCAGCAGAATCAATAAGATTGAGTGTTACAAAGAAGACTAAACATCAAAGTAGCCAAGAAGACAAAACATCAAAGAGCCAAGAAGAGCCCTTGTTGACTACTAAGAGCAATCTTCTCCTGGAGGTCTGGTGGCAGCAGAATCTTTCGTTTATGAACATCTCTTCACCAGAAGATTATCCAGTGAGCATGGAGTTTCCTCGATGTGACTTCTGGGGTAAGAGAGGGAGAGTGAGACCTCACAAGGTATGCTACCACACACTATATCCACCACATCCCCCGTCGCCATACCCACTCTGACCATCCGTTACCAGCAAGCTTGACTGGTGCATCAAGTCAGAGCAGATCTCGGTGAGGATTAAGTCCTCGTCAGGGATCATGACTTCTTCCCTTGTGAACGACGAGGACCATGACTTCTTCACTTGTGGACGATGAGGTCTATGACTTCTTCCCTTATGGACGAACATCGATCAAGTTCGTCAATAGGGTCATCTTCATCCATGGAGGCAGGCCCTGTTAGAGACTCTGAAGAAGACGAAAATTCTCAGAGCAATTGCTCTCGAAAGAAAACAGTCTAATTATGGACTGTTAAAGGGAGAGGGTGAGCCCTATTTATAGGCAGCCCATAATAACCATAATTAATGGTTCATTAATCAGAATCGTCGGCATTAATCGTCTCCAACCGCCAGCGCCGGTTTGGCATTAAAAGACATTAACGCCTAAACCCAATGAAGAACCGACGCGTAGACAACCGCTTCGGGAAACAACGAATGGTGCGGGGTTCGTCAACATAGACTTGACGTTAAAAGATCTCATAAAATCTTTATGACAGGTCGCGTCTCACGGACTGACTCCAAGTCGCATCAGACAACAGACAACTTTTCATTTTTCATTTAGATTCAAAAAATGACTTAATCCAAAAAATAACACTTAATAAAACAACACTTACTTAACGTACTGCGACCAAAGTCGCAGTCCATGTAATGCAACCCTAGATTGCAGTTGCTGGCTATCTTTATCAATAACAACACTGCGACCTTGGTCGCATTTAACCATGTACACTGCGACAAAAAGACTTTGGCTAAGGTCGCAGTTTAAATGTACATTGCGACCAAAGACTCTGAATACATTATATTCAAAAAAATAATTACTTAACGTACTGCGACCAAAGTCGCAGTCCATGTAATGCAACCCTAGATTGCAGTTGCTGGCTATCTTTATCAATAACAACACTGCGACCTTGGTCGCATTTCACCATGTACACTGCGACCAAAGACTTTGACTAAGGTCGCAGTTTAAATGTACAATGCGACCAAGACTCTGACTACATTATATACAAAAAAAATTAAACTATAAAGTAGAATTTTATCGCAGGCTGAAAACATTGATCTGAAAAGATTTTATATTTTCAAAAAAAAATTTATCCCAGGCTGAAAAGGAGAAACTACATCTTTCAAAAAAAGAGGTAAAGAAATAAGGCGAAAAGTAATTTATATCCTATAAAGAGCGGCAAAATAAAAGGGGGAAAAAATAATAATAAACAATAAGGAAAAGTTATCATAAGGGGTATTTGGTAATTTAACTTCTCCCTAAAAGCGGGCCGCAAGTCAGTGAGGTGACAACTCGAGCCACGTCACCGCAGGCTGAGAGAGTACTCTCAGCCCGCGGGCTGATATACATTTTTCTCATATATATATATATATATATATATATATATATATATATTTATATATATATATATATATATATATATATATATATATATATATATATATATATATATATGGGTTACTGTACCTCAGCCGGCAGCTGAGAGAGTTTCTCAGCCGGCGGTGACGTGGCCGAATATATGCCACATATCGGTGGCAGAGTGTAGGCGTCAAAAAAATAAAAAACATCCCGCCTAAAGAATCGTCAATCAAATTGACCAAATACCCCCTTTTTACTTCTAAACTAGCAAAAACTCATCCACAACAAAATTTTACCTAAAATATTTGTAATTTACAAAGAATTTTCTGTTGAATATATCTACAGTTATAAAATTTCTAATTCTACTATATCGAAAATATAAAGGAAAAATGGATCAAGATAATGAGAAAAAACAGCAGCAGTAAAAAGTAAAAAACATGCGTGAAACTTATATAATTTTTTTTATTATTTAATTTGTGTTATTTTCAATTCATATAGATTTAATAAAAGAAACTAAAATGAATAGAAAAATGAAATTTAATGTGGGGCAGTCGTATATTATTTTTTGTATTACAAATGTACAGTGTAAAAAAAATAATGAAATACAATGGTTAATTATTTTGCAGATATTTTATAAATCAGATATTCTCGTAACTGCCACAATATTTGCAGATTGGTTGGATAATATTTCATGCAATTTTTAATGAACTGCGACTATGGTCGATCTTGATACTAAAAAATTGCTTTATTCTCAATGTATATTATAAATTGGATCCAGGTCGCAGTACGCATACATTCAAAACTATAATCAAAAAAATATATAACTTTCAATTTTATATCACGACTGCGACCCTAATCGCATTCCTTATTCGCATAGAAATAACAGACGAAACATGTTATCGTTCAGTACTGCAACCACAATCGCTATCTTTTTTCGCATGCTTTATATAACAGAATTTGATCGTTTTACAAAGTCTGCGATCATAGTCGCAGTCATAGTATAACAAAATTTCGATTACTGCGACCATGATCGCAGACTTAATATAATATAACTTTCAATTTTATATCACGACTGCGACCCTAGTCGCATTCCTTATTCGCATAGAAATAACAGACGAAACATGCTATCGTTCAGCACTGCGACCACAGTCGCTGTCTTTATTCGCGTGCCTTATGTAACAGAATTTCGAACGTTTTACAAAGTAGATTAGCCCTGCGACCGTGAGATCAGTCCCCGTATATCACATCTTATAAAATACTATATTAATTACTCTGAACTAATTGAAATAATTAATATTCTATCTACCGGGATACAACACCAGTCTCGAAAAAAGAGATGCACTAATATTAATCTCGATAAAGGAAAGATGTGCACCATACGTAATCTAAATATATAGGAAAAACATTATATAAAAAGTTAATTTGTAGTTCACATAATAAACCTCAAGAAAAAAGGAACTTTTTGGATTCTCCCACCATAACTGCTTCAATTAAATATTTAATTTCTTTTTATCACTTCTTCGAATATTCAACTGTCACCTATAACAATTATTATTATTATTCATGTTGTTTCACATTATTGACCTTTTTATAGTGCTTGTAAATAATATATTATCTCATATCTAAAAATGATATTTGTGCTCTTCGTTTTCAATTTGATTTCAAAGCTTCCAGAAAATAATTCATTCTTGAATCATGTCTTTCCCATCTTCTTCCTCTGAGCACTCAGATTTCAACTTCAATCATTCTCCTATCGGTCCTCTTTCTTCAGGGTATTCTAGTGAATCTGATAACAGTATGAACTTCACTCCTTTTGACTATCTCACTACATCAAATAATATTTTATCTAATCCTCCTCTTCATGAGGATGATGAAGTTTTCATGGGACTTAGTGAGGAGGAACTTATTCCTCTGCCACTTCACAGAGACATGCTTGATGAAAGCATGTCCTCTGATGCTGGGGGCTCGCTTTCTTTGAGCATATCTTTTACAGGTTCTTCTCGACACGGGTCGGAAAAGAAGAGCTTGATACAGACAATCCATTCTGGGAGTTTATCGATGAACCAAAACACCCACAAAAGGAGGAAGAAACTGAAGAGAACAGCGAGTCGGACGATGAGGGAGAAGATGAGGAAATAAGTAATAAACAGGAGACGAGGAGAATGAACACGACGAAACTGCTTATGATGGTGATGACAACGAGGATTAGGATTTCCTGATCTTCTGATATTCAATGTTATTTTGTCTTCTTTTAAGAGCTTTTAATGCTCTTTTTTTGTAAGGTCTCTTTCTGACCATATTATATTATAAATAAAATTTACTTCTATCTCTAAAATGATCTTTCATATTTTTAAAATACATATAAAGTATGTTGTATAGTTATTATTTCTGCATCTTATCTGCGATAATGGTCGCAGTACTCAGATAATAATTACTCTGTACTAATAGAACTACGATTATGGTTGAAGTCCATGATTAACTATATTTATATGTGAAACTGTGACCACGGTCGTTGTCCTGTCATAAATAGTTTGATCGTTTTGCATTCAATAAAGTTAAAAATAGCGACCATAGTCGCAGTTCAAAATTAAACTATATAAACAGATGATACTGAGAACATGATCGCAATCCTCTCAAATCAGCATATTTTAATGTATATCACAAATTAGAAAACTGCGACTGTTGTCGTTAAGCACTGCGACCAAAGTCGCAGTCCTTGATCGGATGCAATATGTAAAAAAAATTCATAGTTTATAGGCGGCTGAGACAACAGTCACAGTGAAGAACAAATATATAAAATAATACGTAAAGTGCGACTATAGTATCAATCCTTAGTCACCGTTATTACATTTAACCTAGCAAAAAAATTATCCACAAACATGATGTCGTTAAACACTGCGACCATAGTCGCAGTCCCTATTCGCAGGCAATATGTAAAAAAATTTATAATTTATTGGCGGCTGAGACAACAGTCACAGTGAAGAACAAATATATAAATCACACGTAAACTGCGACTATATTCGCAATCGTTAGTCACTGTTATTACATTTAACCTAGTAAAAAAATCATCCACGACATTGTAGGCTGTCTAAAAATCACCAAGACAAGCCACCAAAACACAGAGATCCAAGATCCAGGCGCAAGGTTAAATGTGACAATCAAGGCGCGTCGGCCCGAAGCCCGCGTCTCAGCATCAAGGCGCGTCGGCCCGAAGCCCGCGTCTCAGCATCAAGGCGCGTCGGCCCAACGCCCGCGTCTCAGCATCAAGGCGCGTCGGCCCGAAGCCCGCGTCTCAGCATCAAGGCGCGTCGGCCCGACGCCCGCGTCTCCGCATCAAGGCGCGTTGGCTCAACGCCCGCGTCTCAGCAACAAGGTGCCCCACACCTTGGTTGTAACCACCCGATTATGGCGCCATCCACCGCCCATGTAGCGGGGAAGTTGGCCCTCATCGTGGAGTACTTTTAGGGGGCACGATCACCCCCTAAAAACCCTATAAATAGTCCCGTCACTATTGAAGACGAGGACGACAATTAACGGGCACAAAAAAGGACGACGACGATTATCGGGCAAAAGAGAGATTCCGAGAAAAAAAGGGGAGATCATCGACAGAGAGAGAGAAAACCCTTCAGCGAGCTTACTGAGTACTAGCCGCTCTTCGCCTACCTCCTCTTCTAGAGTTTTGGTAGACGGAGCTGAGTTACTCCCTCTACCGACCGAAGAGAAGATCCCCGACGGTCCAAACAGTCATCCGGTCAACGGAGAACAAGATTCACTCTCCACCGTCACACGAAGAACCCAGCACTAAACAAAGGGGGAATTCAAGATTCAATATTCCCCCTCCCTTGTAACCGGAAGATTAAGCCGGCTGTAATTTTTCCATCTGATTCCAGGAAACGTTACACCAGCCACCCTTCTCCGTGTCAAACAAGAGATGGCGACTCCGCTGGGGAATACTTTCGTCACTGACGAACAGATCGTGGCGCAGGATGATGTTCTCCGTAAGGGGAAGATGGTCGAAATACTCGTTGTCGAGTTCGACCAGGCGAAGTATGAAGAGTTCCTCTCTTCTGGCTCCAAGAGCCCAAAGACCCGCGTCTGCCGCAGGGTCTCAACTGAAAAGCTACCCGAAGCCCAATCTGAGGCTCTGCCGGGTGCCGATGCCCACTGTGCCAAGACAAGTTCACGCGCCAACGCCTCCCAGAAGGCCCGCGTGACCTCAGGCACTGCTGTTGCGATCAACCGCGTCGCACAGAACACACGCGCCAACGCCTCCCAGAAGGCCCGCGTGGTCCCAGGCACCACTGCTGCTGCGATCAACTGCGTCGCGCAGAATACCCGCGTCAACGTCTCTCAGGAGACCCGCGTGGTGAACACTCTTGGTTCTATAAACCAGGATGTTGTTGGTTTCTCTCCACCTCCTCGACGCAACCGGAATGCTGAGCGTCGACAGAGGAGACGCGCGC
Organism: Agave tequilana; assembly: GCA_038442645.1. Lineage (NCBI taxonomy): Eukaryota > Viridiplantae > Streptophyta > Magnoliopsida > Asparagales > Asparagaceae > Agave > Agave tequilana. The sequence continues at coordinate 46,630 of JAVJIF010028536.1, forward strand.
GTCAACTCCAAGTCGGAACCGTTGGTTGTCTGACTGGGGGTGGACGCGGCGTACAATCTGATGCCTTGCCCGCACCTCGTCCAGTGCGTGAGATCCGCGTTTGGCGACCCAAACGCGAGACCCCTCAAGTTGAGTCCTCTGAGGACCAACTCATCAAACGCCAGGGTGAAACCTCCGCGTCTTTTCAAACGCAGGAAGTACGCACTCATAGGCGTGGGGCCCAGCAGCCCACTCTCTCTCAAGCAACTCTGCCTAAACGCATCAGGCAGCAACGCGAGACTCGCGCGCGCGTCATACAGCCGCGTCATGAGAGCCGCGTCCCTAAAGTCTGCGTCCAGGCTGAACAGCACATGACTGTCTCCCGTCTTCGACGTTGCGAGACCAGTCTCTTTAATCCCCCTCCTACGGATTTGAGGGATTATTTGACAAGGAAAAGAAGTGCCAATCAAGCCACTTCGTCATGCTGCTGTCAACAACTCATCCATATGCTCTCTGGATGCCATTATGGATCAGGCGTGCACCAGCAGTCCTTAATCAGACAGCTGACCCTGATTCCCCCGTCAGCCAAAAGAAGACGCTCCCACAGGAGGAGAACCTTCTCAGATGTTGAATACCCGGAGCTTACTGCAAACATGACTAGCAGAAGCAAGGGAAAACAACCAATGGTCAACTCAGAGGAATCTGACTCTGAGCCGGAGGGGGTGTATCAACACACTCGCACCCGGACAGGGGCCATTCCCCCAATTGACTATAATGCCTTAGCCCGCGGCATTAGAATGGGTGATTCTCACTCCGCTATAGTGGAGTCGCAGGCTTCAAACTCTTCCGTCGAGAAGGAGGCTTCCGCCTACATGGCAGACACTCCTGAGGAGACGGCCAGGCGTTTAAAATAGACGCAGAAGCACCAGATGGATATAATCGCCTCTCAACAGAGATCCATTGACTCCCTCAAGCATATGCTTGAGAAATTGCTTGAAGAAAGAGCGAGATCTCCTCCTAGACGGCCGAAGGAGAAAGGGAGAAAGGGAGGAAGCCTACCTTCCGAACCTTCCGACGAGACACGACGATCTATCTCGGATGTGTCCAAGCCCTCGTCGCAGGCAAGAAGCGACCAAGACCAGGAGAAGACTCATGCTAAGAGGATGAGTCAATTGGAACGACGCCTCGAGGCCCTTGCCAATCGCAAGGACCTCCAAGAAGCTGGAGTGGTCCGGCCCTATCCGGCTGAGTGGGACTTAGTTCCATACCCTCCTAAGTTCAAGGCTCCAACCCTCCAAGCATTCGACGGGAAGGGGTCACCCAACCAGCACATCTACTACTTCAAATCCCAGACCGGGAATGTAGTAGATAATGACGCCATCCTGGCGCGACTGTTCATCGGCACCCTGAAAGGGTTGGCTTTTGAGTGGTTTATGAAGCTCCCGGAGGGTTCTATCAAGAACTGGGGGATCTAGAGAAGCTGTTCTTGACACGCTTCTTCGAAGATGACTCCGAAGTCACAATGCCCACCCTTTTAGCTACCAAACAGCGGAGAGGGGAGTCCGTCAAATCTTTCGTGGAAAGATTTCGGAACACGGCACTCCGGTGCCCAAGCGGTATGACCCAGGCCACCCTGGTGGAAACATGCCGCCACAACCTCCAAACCTCACTCCTTGCTCAAATAGGAGTTGCTGAAAGCCGCACCTGGAAGCAGTTAGTCCAACAGGGTGAACAGGCTGAGGAGATTGTTGCCCGTGTCAAGGCAGAGGAAGGCAAGCTGCGGCCGGAAAGGTCGACAAGGCGTGCACCGGCACCAGACACCTCCCTCCAGACGAAGCGGAAGGATAATTTGGCGACGGAGACCAAATCTCCCACCAAACCTCAAACAGGCAGGGCAAGTGGCTCTTCAAGCCAGCCACGCCCCAACAAGCAGTATTCCTTCAAGGAGGAACACATCGATTCGCTCTTCAAGCTACTCAACAAGAGCAATTGACTGAAGCTCCCTGAAATTAGACGCCCGGAGGAAGTCGGCAAGACCGACAATCCCAACTACTGCATGTACCACAGGATGTTGGGACATCCTACCAAAAGCTGCTACGTCTTCAAAGACATCCTTCAGGCTTTGATTGACGCGGAGGTGCTCAAGCTCCGACCAGAGCAGAAGAAGGTCACGGCCAATGTAACGTCGGTTCTCCAGTTCGGGAGACAACCTCCAACGCCTGCGGGGGTAACTCCTATTCCAAGGGGAGAATTAAGAGTGGTCAACACAGACCCTCACCAGCAGCAGGAGAAGGGCTTGGTAGCCGTCCCTACACCTCAGGGGGAAACCATGTGGGTCCACACTGACCTCGTCGATGAACAACAATGGACTACTGTAACCAACAGGAAGTCCAAAGGCAAGGCAAAAGCTTCATCCTGCCATGTGGTATGTGCTTCCTCCCGAGAAGCAGAGGATGATGTTCCCTCGCTGACTGATTCAGAAGAGGAAACAATAGTCCTGGCCGCAGAGCCCAGCCAACCGATGGCGGGGACCCGTTCAGGACAGGCATACTTGAAGCAGTACGGCGAGACGGCAGCGGCTTCTCCGCAACCAGCCATAGAACCAGCCAAGCCCTCCACGAAGCCACCTGTGGCGAAGCAGAAGGAGACTCGATTCTCTCGAGCCCTTCCAAAAGGTGCAGCGGAAGGATCCTCGACACCTTACCGCTTCGATGTCTTGGCTCAACTAGCCAACATCCCGGCACGCATCACCTTGTATGAACTCCTGAGGCTATCAAAGTCAACCAGAGAGGCTCTGCAAGAAGCTTTGGCGAATGCTGAGGCCTTCGTGACCCAGGTGCCGAAGGAGGAAGATGTAGAGGATTGCCTCCACACTTCCCAGAATGCCCCCTGCATCACCTTCACGGCAGATGATATGCAGGTGAAAGGGAAACATGATCGACCCCTGTACTTCACAGGTTACATCGGATCATTTGAGGTGAACCGCATTCAGGTAGATCCAGGGTCCGCATTGAGAATTATGCCCCGCCGAGTCATGCAACACCTCGGCATCCCTACCCACCGTCTGAGCCCTACACAGACGACCATCTACGGGTTCAATGCCAACGGCACCCGTCCGATGGGGAAGATTAAGCTCAAGTGCCAGATTGGGAGCCTCAAGTCGGAGGTGACATGCTATGTCATCGACGCCGACACTTCCTACAATCTGCTGCTAGGACGACCATGGATCCACCGCAACTCCATCGTTCCCTCCACTCTTCACCAAGTCATGAAATACATTGACGCGAGTGGGAAGGTGCAAACGTTGGTTGCCGAAAGGTATCCGTTCAAGGGAGTCGAGAATTATTTCACGGATTCCCTTTTATATCAGGATCCGGTGGATGAAACCCCGCAACTGGAGGCGCCAGACTCTGGTAATGAGGCTGACACTGAGCCCGAGCAAGAAAAGTGCCTGTGGGAGTTAAAACCACTTGTAAAGAGCACTAATAAGCTCGATGTTGATAATACCACCGACGATGCAGGCGGTTGGTATATTAATGAGAATCTAGACTTTGAATATTTTTCTGCGTGTGCATCCGATTCAATACCGTCGGATACTACTACCGACGTAGACGATGACATCTGGTCGGCAATGGATGCTTTGACATCATTGCATGTACCAGTAAAATCATCTTTCGGGACATACCAGGATAATGGCGATGCGCAGGAATCTATATTCTTGGTTCCGGCAAGACGAAAAGGCCAAAGACCATACTTTTTGGGCGAATCTCGTCTGAACCAATGCCCCGCGAAGAATCGGAAAGCGAGGAGGAATCCCTCAGCTCGACCATTGAATCGAAAGCACTCAGAATGATGAAGCAAATGGGGTACGATATAACCAACAAGCCCGGGTTGAACTTCGGCAAAGGAAGGAGGACGCTACTTCGATCCTTTGTGCCAAAAGGGAAGGCCCCCGATTATTATCATCGGACGCGCAGGGGGTTGGGCTATGTATCAACTCCGGTCCCATCAGCCTCTGATTCTCAAGAATCGTCGAGCAACGATTGCTCTTCAGACACGTCATCATGGGAGTCAGATGTCAGTGTCGGCAACATCTTCAAAGGGCTTTCAGTAAACATGGTTTCAACAGGCCATCTGGAAGATGAAGTTGAAGAAATGATCCAACCTGATACAGATCCTTGGATCAAACATTTGAATGCTCTTTGGGATATCCGCTTTGAACAGCGTGAGCCACCCACAGATGACAAGGTTGTTCAGATCAACCTAGGAGATGAGACCAACCCCAAGCCCATCTTTATAAGTGACGGCCTGTCGCCTCCAGAGAAGAAGGATCTAATATCTCTTGTACAAGAGTATATAGATGTCTTCTCCTGGAATTATGAGGACATGCCTGGACTTGATCCTCAAGTGGCTATGCATCGCCTCAACATCAATCCGAACATGAAGCCTGTTAAACAACAGCAGCGACGGTTCCGTCCAGAGATAATGGAGGCAATTCAATCAGAAGTCAGAAAGCTCATCGATTCTGGCTTCATCCGGGAAAGAACAACATCCCGACTGGGTAGCCAACATCGTCCCCGTCGCCAAGAAGAACGGGAAGATCCGGATCTGCATCGACTTCCGTGATCTAAACGAGGCCTGCCCCAAAGACGAATTCCCATTGCCAATCACAGATGTCATGATTGACAATACTTGTGGATTCGAGCGAATGTCCTTTATGGACGGGTTCTCAGGATACAATCAAATCAAGATGTATCCCGATGACGAAAAGCATACCTCCTTCAGGACTCCTCTAGGGGTATATTGTTACACCGTCATGCCCTTTGGACTGAAAAATGCAGGGGCAACATACCAAAGGGCCATGAACGCTATTTTCCATCAGGAAATGCGGAAAAACGGTGGAATGCTATGTCGATGACATCGCGGTGAAGAGTCGCACTAAAGGTGATCACATAGCAGACCTGAAGGTGGTCTTCGACATCATGCGGGCTCATCAATTGAAGATGAACCCCACCAAATCCTTCCTGGGGGTAGCCAGTGGCAAATTCCTAGGATTTGTTGTGACTTCCACAGGAATCTATTTGGATCCAGAGAAAGTCCGCGCTATCCAAGAGATGCAACCCCCAGAAGCCTCAAGGAGCTCAGGGGATTACAAGGACGATTGGCGTACATCCGCAGGTTCATATCAAACCTTTCCGGGAGATGCCAACCCTTCGCCAAACTGATGAAAAAGGGTGTTTCATTCATTTGGGACGACGCTTGTCAAAAAGCATTTGAGGAGATCAAACACTACCTCACCCAACCACCAGTTCTTGCAGCTCCGGTGTCCGGAAAGCCTTTCTGGTGTACGTCCGAGCAATGGATCATTCCCTGGGAGCTCTACTAGCTCAGAATGATGAACAAGGACGAGAACAGGCAATCTACTATCTGAGTAGAATAATGATCGGAGCCGAACATCGGTACAACCCGATCGAGAAGGAATGTTTGGTATTAGTGTTCGCCATTCAGAAAATGCGACACTATCTGGTAGGCCAGACTATAAATGTCATATCAAAAGTCAACCCTCTGAGGTTACTTATGACAAAGCCTTCTTCACTAAATGGCCGGCTGGCAAAATGGGCCATATTGCTATCACAATATGAGATGCATTTTCTGCCACAAAAGGCTATTAAGGGGCAAGCGGTGGCGGACTTCTTAGCTGAACACCCAGATCCGAGGGCAGCCAAACTCTATGAGGATCTCCCAGACGAGGCCGCCGAAGTCTGCCTGACTCAGACGTTGTTCGAAAGTCAAGTATGGCAACTTTTCTTCGACGGTGCATCAAGGACAAGCCCAAAGGGACACGTAGTGGCGGGGGTAGGAGTAGTACTTGTCTCCCCACAAAATTATGTGATCCCCGAGCTGTCTCGCTAACGGAGCCTTGTTCCAACAATGTGGCGGAATACAACGCTCTTTGATTGGGATGCAATTCGCCGATGAGATTGGCGTTAAAAATCTCGAGGCTTACGGTGACTCTAAACTCATCGTCAGCAAGTTCGCGGAGAGTACGAGGCCAGACATGAAGATCTAGTACCCTACTACAACGCGACAATTCACATGGCCGAAAGGTTTCAAACTTCTACATCGACCATGTACCGCGCAGGCAAAATGCACATGCGGATGCACTCGCATCCCTCGCTGCTTCCTTAGCTCTTCCAGCTGGAGCAATGGAGAAAGTATTCGTCTATAGCCACGACCTATACTGTCCAAAAATTCCCCTCGGAGACTACCCAGGGTCAGCGGGAGATCGTCGCGGTAAAGAAACACTTGAAGTGTCGACCGCTTCAGGGCTTAAAGACTGGCGATTCCCCTACATTGATTTTGTCTTATACGGCATTCTGCCCGAAGACACCAAGGAGGCGGCCGCCATTCGGAGGAAAGCCCCCAAAATTCTACTATAATGCGATTTCGCGAACATTGTATCGTCGATCGCATGACGGGATCCTGCTCCGATGCCTCTCATCAAAAGAAGCCCAAGGAGTATTGAAAGAAGCTCACGATGGTACTTGTGGAGCTCATCAACCTGGCCCGAAATTGGCACATCGACTCCAAAGGTTGGGTTACTATTGGCCCAAAATGATTGCCGATGCTGTCGCTTATGCTAAGAGATGTTACGCCTGCCAAATACACGGCGATTTCATCCATCAAGCACTAGGGTACCTCCACTCAACGACCTCTACTTGGCCGTTGAAATGTGGGGGATGGACGTGGTTGGCCCTATCAGCCCACCATCGTCGAAAGGACATCGGTTCATTCTAGCGATAACCGATTACTTCTCTAAGTGGGCCGAAGCTATCCTTTGAAAGAGGTGAAATCTTCTAACGTGATCAAGTTCGTGAAACATCACGTTATTTACCGCTTCGGTGTGCCTCGGCGTATCATCCATGACAATGGACCCCAGTTCATCAGCCAGGCTTTCCAGAGATTCTGCGCGAAGTTCAGAATCCAGAGTGTGTCCTCAACGGCATACTATCCTGCTGCTAACGGTCTTGCAGAAGCCTTCAACAAGACTATTGGCAAGCTTCTCAAAAAGTTCATCTCGAAAAGTCAACGAGACTGGGACGACAAGCTGGGTGAATGCTTATGGGCCTACCGCACAACGGTGCGAACCCCAACTAAAGCCACGCCATTTTCCTTGGTATACGGATGCGAAGCCGTCCTTCCATTGGAAATACAAATTCCCTCTCTACGCGTCGCCTTGACAGCGAAATGACAACCGAGGAGAAGCATCAGCAGCGACTCCAGGAGTTGAAAGCCTTAGACGACAAGCGTTTGCAGGCCCAACAACAAATCGAGCTTTACCAAGCTCGTATCACCAGAGCCTTCAACAAGAAAGTCAAAACGCGAACCTTCAAGAAAGGCGACCTTGTCTTAGCTGTCCGAAGACCCATGGTCATGACGCACAAGACAAAAGGAAAATTTCAGCCCAAATGGGAAGGACCATTTGTAGTAGAGTCAGTCTACTCAAATGGATCATATCGCCTCATAACTTCAAATGGCGATACACTCATGATGCCGATCAATGGCAAATTCTTGAAGAAGTACTATCCTTAATAGTACTCTTCTTCGATCAAGTTAAAAGTACACCTCTGATCAAACATCCGACGCCCTCGACGGCTAAGGATAGAGGGAAATGTTGCCTTTAAGCCCAACATAAGTCCTCGACAACTCACCATGCTGAGGGGAATAGCATGGCTAGCCCAACTCAAACGGTAGTTGGTAAAGGCATGTCAAACCCGTTGACAGCTGAGGATTTGCTAAAAATCCTAAGGGACACGTTCCCATTTGATCCGACGCCCTCGACGGCTAAGGATAGAGGAAAATGTTGGCCTTTAAGCCCAACATAAGTCCTCGACAACTCATCATGCTGAGGGGAATAGCATGGCTAGCCCAACTCAAAACGGTAGTGGTAAAGGCATGTCAAATCCGTTGATAGCTGAGGGTTTGCTAAAAATTCTAAGTGGACTCGAGTCCACTCTTTCCTCCAAAATCCCTTACCAATTCTCGTCCATAGAATGGTAGGACACAAAATGCAATCATTACTACGTTAACACTATACCTCTGGTAATGAATACTCTTTGTCGGGTATAAACTTTGCTTGTTAACTCTGCATAGAGTAACAAACTCTCAAATTTGCCAAGTTAACACTATACCTCTGGCATTTCAAATTCCACTTGTCAATTCTCATCAATAGAATGACAGGTCCTCAAATTGCTCTTATCACGAGCCAATTCTTGTCAAGTAACATTACACCTCTGACAAACTACTGTTTAAGTTAACATTACACCTCTAAGCAGTACATCGAGTGCCTGTCAAGTTAATATCACACCTCTGATAGTCACCTTTCTTCAGACTTCCGTATCGAAGCTGAAATGGACGATGCCAAGTTAACACTACACTTCTAGCATCCGAGTCATCGCTAAGTTCAACAGTACACCTATGGCCATGACCGTTCCTCGACTTCCTCGTCTAAGTCGAGATGACCAATGCTAAGTTCAACATCACACCTCTAGCATTACCTCACTGTTAAGTTAAACATTACACCTATGACAGTGACATTCTGAGTTAAGTTAATATCATACCTCTGACTCACATCCTTGTCGAGTTAACACCACACTTCTGACAAGACTATCTCCAACCCGTTAAGTTAATATCACACCTCTAACGGTAAAAGCTTTACTAGATTCCTCGCGGGTCTAGTTTCACTTGTTATTCTCTTCAACAGAATAACAGGTCCACCTAAAGACATTGTTAGGTTAACATTACACCGCTGACAATGTTTTATCAAATTCCCCAGCTGACCTGAATCAAGTCAATCCTAGACACTTGACAAAAGTTCACCTTCTCTGGGAGTACGCATTCCCCCTGTCACTTTCTTTTATAAAGTGGCGGGTCCACCAAAATCATTCTTTTGCTTCTAAAACAAAACATTCAAGACAACAGAAAGAGGCAAAAAAAAAAGTGTCACTTTTATTCATATCCAAACACATGAAAGTGATACAAAACGCTCTCTTATACAATAAGATTGAGTGTTACAATTAAGGAGTACAAAGAAGTCCCTCTCTCTCTCTGAGGCCGTACTCACTCCTTGAAGCCGCCTCTGATCTAAGTGCATGATGTCTGAAGAAGTGCCAAATTGTGGCGACTGTTGGAACCGATTGCACTTTGATGCACGACGCCAACTTCGAAAGCGCCCTAGCTGACTAAGCCAGGAGCAATGTGTTCTTGAGGTCCGGTGGCAACAGAAGAGCCTGCAACCCTTCGTTCAAGAGTTGATTTTCCCCCGCAGGCCATCCAAAGGACATGGACTGTCCTTGATGTTACTTCTGGGATGGGAGAGGAAGAGGATCCTCTCCGCCACCGCAACCGCCGGAACCTCCTCGCCGTCATACTTGACCTAACCATCTCTTGCCATCAGGCAAAGAGTGGTGCAGGAGATCTGAAGAGACCGTGGCGAGATTTGGGTCCTCGTCAGAGATATAATTTACTCTCTTACAAACGACGAGGACCATAATTTACTCTCTTACAAACGAACATTGAGCAAGCTCGCCGGTTGAAGCACTCTTCAGGAGACCAGCGAACCTGCAAAGAACAAATAAGAGAATCAGAAAATCTGGAACTTAGTATACTTTAACAAAAGAAAACTAAGTAACAGACGCGGCAGTCATTGAAGACTTCAGACGCGGAAATGATCTGCACAGTCAAACCACCGCATCAGCAGAAACAGACGCGAGTCAAAAACTGTGCCACGCCCAGGATTCAAACGCGGTCTCAGTTTGCACCCGCGTCTAATGTACTAGACGCGAAAAACTTCAAACGCCGAAAATTGCCATCTCTCTGTTGGGTGAACAGGAGTTGCAAGATTCAGGTCTGAAACGCGCCAAGCAATAGCCATGAGCAAAGCCAGCGTCAAGAGCCCGCGTTCAGAAAAGTTCAAGTCACCAGCACAAATTCCAGAATAGGAATGCACCAGAATTTCATTCAGATGCCTATGCCAAAATACAGGCTATGGACATCATCGGGGTGACATACCAGCAGAAACCTCTGTCCAGAGTTGACCTCTCTGCATCCAAACGCGGGTGCGCAAGATGACATGAGAGAGGATTCCTTCTGAAGAGACCAAACAGAGGCATGAGAGCTCTGGGTCATCTTCATCCACGGGTCACCTTCACCCATGAAGACGGTTCTCTGAAAGATAATTCAAGGCGAGACTTCTCTCGGAGCAAAACAAATGAAAACGTCTAAGTTGGATTGTTGAAGAGGAGAGGGTGCACTCTATTTATAGGCAGTCCCTAATAACTGTCATTAATGGGGCATCAATCGGAACCGTCGCGCACAACTGTCAAAGCCCAATCAAAAACGGACGCGTGGAACGCTGCTTTGGAAACCGTCGAAGTGCGCCGGTTTTTCAACCGCCAGCGTCGGTTCTGCATGCAAGAGCATTAACGCCTGAACCCAATAAGAGGCCGACGCGTGGATAACTGTCTTGGGAAGCAACGGATGACCCGGAACCCCAATCGACAGTGAAGACTTGACGTTCAAAGATCTCCTAAAAATCTTTTAAGTCATGCTGCATTGAACGCAGATAGGAAAGTCGCTCGAGGCTGCGTATCCCGTGTCTGATCGATCCGCGTCTTTCTTAGCAAGACAGATTCGCGTTATTCAGAGCCGCGTTTCACTCTGTGATTGACGCTGCATCTCACTCCATGGACTGACGACCGCGTCTCACTTTATGGATCAATGCTGCGTCTCATCAAGAAGACCGCGTTTCACTCTATGATTGACGCTGCGTCTCACTCCATGGACTGACGACCCGCGTCTCACTTTATGGATCAATGCTGCGTCTCATCAAGAAGACCGAGTATCACTCTGAGATTGACGCTGCGTCTCATCAAAGGACTTAGTAAATCTAAGTTCCTGTGGACTGACGACCGCGTCTCACTTTATGGATCAATGTCGCGTCTCATAAGAAGACTCAGAGTCAAGGCCGCGTTTCATTTAACAGAACTTAGTCTTACCTAAGTGCCAGTTACCAGGAGTTGGATTCGCCTACAGCTGAGCAAAGAAGATGGAGCAAAATTTTTCAAACTTTTATTATAAACAGTAAAAGTGGATACAAACACTCTAAACAGAGTGTCCTCTTCTTTACAAAAAGGGGGAAAAGAAAAGAAGGCTAAATGTCCTGGTTCGCCAAGGTACGGATTTGTTCCCTAAGGCGGTGAATCTCGTGTTGGGCGTCCTTTCAGCTTCCATAATAGCCCGGTCCCACAGCTCCTCTTCGGATAAGAAATTTCTTGCGGCCAGCTGCGTTCGCAGAGATTCCACCCTGGAAGAATGTAGAGACAGACTCTCTTCAGCTCGCGCCCTAGCAGCTTGTTGCTCCTCTAGCTGCTTTTTGATGGTAGCAAGCTTTTCCTCATTGAGCGCAAGCACAACTTCTGCCTTGGCAATGGTGTCCCGAGCCCTGATGATGACTTGCTCTGTGCTCTGCATGACAAGCTCGGATTCCCTTGAATCGCCAGCTAGTTTCTGACATTCAGCCTGGGAATATTCGAGATTGCGGATCTCTGCGGCGATTTATGCCTCCGCTTCCTGTCGCTCTCGTTCTTGAGCAGCTAGGAGCCTAGTCAGGGTGGCCTGGGCCTCACTAAAAGAGCCAGCATCTTCCAAAGACTCCAGCTCCTGCAGGTAGTCTCCCAGTTGCTCTATCACCCGTAGACACGCCTTGGCAAGTGAAGGGCCTCCGGTTAATTCGACGTTCACGGCCAGATTTTTAAGAAGCGTCTGGGCAAATTGGAACGAGCTGTTTCCACGTAAGATGAGATCAATACATGATCCCATCGAAGCGAAGAATTGCTGCACCATCTGACGTGCCAGTTCCCCCATGTCTTCACCACCTAGGAAGCTTCCCGACCCCTTTTCTGTCACAGGATAGGGGATATAAGGCGGATCTTCTCGCACAAGAGTCGTGCTGGCCGTCGAGACAGCAAAAGCTAGACCGGCCGCTGACGCTTTCGGAGGTACTACCTCGCAGGAGCCTCCACGACCAATGAGGGAGTAGTAAGCACGACCTCCTCAGAAACCTCCACCGAGACCTGAGCTGTATGGCCTTCTGGAAGGGTGCCACCATCGGACTCTCCACCTGAGCCCCCTCAGTCCTCTCTGCAAGTTATCGCGATGTTAGCCACAATGATAGAAGAGCTAAACATTTAAAGCATCAGAGCTGCCTACCAGGTTGGAGGTCCGGAGACGTCAAATCCTGCGGAGCGGAAGTCTCCTCGGCTTCAGCAGTAACCTCCTCGCCTGGCAGAGTGAGA